>JABXWE010041770.1:0-10140 GCA_014611495.1 Limonius californicus | reverse complement strand
ATAATTAAAATATATACACAGGGTGCCATGTGGTCATTAGGTATAGCGGGTGCCACATGATACAAAACTTATGTATATATATATATATATATTTCCTGTTATTTGAATATGGGTTTACATATTTATGGCTGTACATGTTCTAAAATAAAGTCATAGTGGCTGCAAACTCTGGTAAAAACAGAAGGTGCACGATTCGTCCCACAAGGTGTAATACCCCAGGATACTACTCCCACCAGTGCTGGAACGGATGTCAAAACTAAAGGACCACCGCTGTCTCCGTTGCAGGCAGTTTGCTTCAATCCTGGATTTGATCCGATACATATCATAGAATCAACCAAAGGTCCAACATGTCCCAAAATTGAAATTAAATCATCGGCGCATTCTAAAATTAAATTTATTCTAGTTGCTTTAATTACAACTAATTACTGAATTTCTTACGTTCGTTTGATATACGAGGCAACTTAGCCCATTGTAGATTCGCAGGAAGGGAACCCCAAGCACTTGTTAGACCCCATCCAGAAAGCAGTGCATCTTCAATAGAGTCGCAATGTTTATCTTCCCCAATCTTAGCAATTTGAACTGCTTCTGTTATTTTCGCAGGTCGATCAAGTTCTATCAAGGCAATATCGTTTGCAGCAACAGCACCGCCACTGAAATAATAAAAAATTACTAATTATGAAAAATATAATAAACTGTAAATAATTTTAAATATTCGTTGCTACATTTTTAAATATAAATAAGTTGATATTGAAGAAGACAGCACTTACCCAGGATATCCAGGATGAACAATAAACTGGATTACTCTAAATATTTGAACATCTTCATGATTTTCGTCTTGTACAAGCTGGCCAAGTATTATCTGATATTCTCCGAAGCCATATACTTTGCAATGTCCGGCTGTAAGCACCCATCTGTCACTAATAAGGGTGCCACCACAGAGGTGGCTGAATGATCCTGACAAACCCCAGCGAAGGGATGCTTGGTAAGGAAATTGCCGCCTTTCTGCATTTTCACCTCCAACAACTCGTGCTGTTGGAGCCTCAATTATATTGCGATAAATATCTATGTAAGCAGACTTGGGTGCTGGAACTCCTATGATGTTAAGGAAAAAATTGGAATAAAGTAGTAGTTTGATTAATTCTAATTTATCAGATATTAATTTTTATAAATTAAAGAATGTAGAAAGCATGTGGTAGGTAAAATTCCACAATACTTACCCGCGGCACAAGCTACAAGACCCACTAAAGCAATTACGAACGTCTTCATAGTGATACTTGACTAACAAACAGAACAGCACGATATCTGAATTTATAGTTTATAAATATAAAAATGTTGAGAAAACGCTTGAATTTGTAACAGATATAGATAATATGCATTTGTTAAGTAAGTAATCAATTATTTTCTCTGAATAATATCAATATTAATCAATGAACATATTTAAGATCCAAACAGACATACAGGATAGCTCTCTAAATTTTTGGTATGCTTTTTTATGATGAAATCCGTTACGCCAAAAAACGTAAATGTTTAAAAGCATTGAATTGACGAAGCATGAGAGTTATGCCATTTTTAATAGCTTCGGGCTATTCTTTAATCTTTGAAAACGTAGGTAAAGATTCCTCATGTCCCTCTAAAGAGTCTAAAGCTGCACAAAGTGGTCGTGAAATAATTGATCAAACGTTGGCTGCCAGTTCTTTTCTGACCAAAACAAGAAAATAAGTTCATAAAATCCTTAGTCCGAAAAAAATACAACGTTACGGAGTTACAGAATTCCAAAGTGAGATTTGTTCAATCACGTTTCGGCATATAATTATAGTAATAGTTGGACCAATAATTTAAAGTTTCATGTGCATACCTTATTCATTACGGTTGAAAATTAAAGCCTAGTTTCGTTTTAATAACTGTACCAGGGGCGTCTCAAGTAGGAGGATTAGAAACTGTTGCTGCAATATATTTTATATTGTTCTGTTTTCTTGTTATTGACAAAACTTTCTTATTCTGTATGCAAAATGGGTACTCATGTGAAAAGACCGTTAACTCAATCGTTTTGGAGATAATTCAATTACTATGTCGAGTTGCTGTGAGACAATTTGGAAATTTTGTACTATATGAATTAAATTCGTAGCATAGATTCAGGATAGCAAGACAATAAAAGACACTCAGGTAAACATTTGTACGCAAACGTTTAGTCGCCGAGGTGCAACCCAATAAATGTTTTATCTAAACATAATCTTACTTTGTTAATTGTTTCTTGCCTTACTACGTTAAAATTCATACTTATTAAAATTATTATATTTAAAGTAATTTATAAAGCAACAAAAAAACTTTCAAGACTTTATTCAATGCAAAAGATAGAACTAACGAGTTTCTAAAATTAGGTATATATTTACAAATGAAACTGTTCACAGTGTAATTATGTATACATTGTGAAACAATTAGAAATTTTGATACCAGATACAAAGAACGTATACGCATGTACAAATACAAACACCCAAAAAAAATTTAACTACGCTAAACAGTTATTAGAACACAATCGTATATTGACAT
The DNA here is from genome assembly GCA_014611495.1 of Limonius californicus. Taxonomy (NCBI): domain Eukaryota; kingdom Metazoa; phylum Arthropoda; class Insecta; order Coleoptera; family Elateridae; genus Limonius; species Limonius californicus. The sequence goes on along the minus strand of JABXWE010041770.1, from coordinate 7,593 downwards.
TAATAATATAACTACAATTTTACAGTTCTGTGATGATAAACGTAAATTGCATACCCTCGAGACCTTTCAAATTCACAAACACACTTTAACAAATACATCTTGAATGAATAAGCAAATTGAACTCAAAAATTCACTGCTATTAGAAGTTTTGGAATAGAAGACCAGAGCCAAGTCCGAAATAAAGATCCAGTGTGCTGTTGCCCTAGATACAAATGTTTCTAATATTAAACGCTTTTGAAAATGACATGTAAAATGTCGAAAAACGTATAAAGCACAAGAAGTAAATAAATCTTGTTGACATTGAGTCTATTATTATTAATAAAATATAATCTTACAGTTGTAGGGTTTAGTTTAAGCAAATATTGTATCCAATGACATTAGGTGTTGTGAGACAAGTAAGTTTGGCAACGCCGCATATGTATGCCATCATTGAAAAGAGAATGGCGCTCGACCAAACAGGACCATGACTTTGTATTCATTAGAAGAATAAAACGTTTAGTAAAAGTGATTTTATTTTCTTTGATTGAACTAAGAAAGTCTCCGGCTGGCGATGGAGACCTTCTACAACTTCAGGTGTGGGGTATGAGCAAGTTTCCTGGGTTAGAAGGAGCGATTTGCGAGTACGTATTCTTTGTCTGTGTTGAAGAACAAAGGAAATATGGCCGACGAAGTGTTGAATGATCAAGGCACGAGGCAAGGCTGCGGCGAAGCAAATGGTCAGGAAGTGTTAACGATTCCCAGCGATAGTAATGCCAGTGCAGAAGCTCACAATGTCGGGGCAGGAATTTCGTTTTCCTTGGATGAGTTAATAGCGGCTACCGTGAGGGCAGTGACCCTAAGTCAGACTGATGCGAACAAGAGGGCTGGTAATTCGGAGATTGCTGCTTTGCTGCCAGAGTTTAGTGGTTCGGTTGGGGAAGATGCGGAGCAATGGTTCAGAAGCATCGATACTGTAAAAAGTACATATACTGTAGCAGATCAGGTTATGTTGCTAATTTTAGTGGGAAAGTTAAGAAGCGCAGCGAAAGCATGGTACCATTCACGGCCAGAGCATGCAGCATATAATTATACGATTTAAAAAAAAGGAAATTATAGCAATGTTCAGGTGTCGAGAGGACCGAATTGTATTGATGCGACGGTTTGATAGCAGGAAGTGGCGTAGGTCTGAGACATTCGCTTCTTATTACCACGATAAAGTGTTATTGGGGAATAAGCTGAACCTTCCCGAGCGTGACTTAATTTCGTATATGATTGATGGATTCGACAATCCAACAATTCAGGCCCAAGCACGAATGCGAGGATTTACAAGTTTAGGAGATATGCTTGAGGTAATGAACTCACTTACCAGTGAAGAGAGAGGGATAGTAAGAAAGACGGGGCAAGTTAGTAGGGTAGTTCCAGTACAGCCTGCAGAAAGTGTTTCAAATAGAGATGGACCAAGGAATGGTAACACCGTTAAATGCTTTAAGTGCGGCAACGTTGGCCATTATGCATCGAACTGCGACGTACCACGTTCGAATAACTGTTTCAATTGCGGAGAGGAAGGTCATCGCGCAAGAAATTGTGAGAGGCCGGGATTTTCAAGAAAAACTGGTGCAGGGACAACTTCGACGAGAGGAAATCCAAATACGCAACGGATGGCGGAGGTTTCGGCTACACGAGGATCATCAGCTGTGGCGGCAGACAGCACCACCTTGCTAGTGGAGCGTAAGGGAATAGTTGTGCCACCCGCATACTACGTGCCTATTCATTGGAACTTTGGGGAAGAACCGCTTTTACAAGCTGTAGTCGACACTGGAAGTGGAATATCGCTACTGAAAGCCAAATACGTTCCGATAGAAAAAGTAGTACCATGTGGTGAGAATGTTCATTCTTTTACAGGTTTGAATAAATCCAAGTTGGAAATTTTAGGTATGTACGATTATGTTTTAGAGTTAGATGAAAATGTAAAAGTTGAGATCAGATTTTATTTAGTTGATGAGAACACTATGTATCACCCATGTTTACTAGGTAGGGACTTTGTAACCAACCCAGCGGTAAAGGTTTCATTTTTAGGAAGTAAGTTAAAATAGAGGCTGCTGAAGCAAACAATTTTGTAACAAACGAGATTTTGCAAATTGAGTTGTCCGATGCAAATGAAAGTGAGGATAAGTATTTAGAGATAAATGAATGTTTAGACTTAAAGGTAAAGCAGGAACTGTCTGATATGTTTGTAAACGAATATGTGAAACCTGTCAGGGCAGAAGAACCAAAGATTAAATATGAGATGGAAATTAGGTTAAAAGCAGATCATAGGCCATTTAGTTTTGGACCACGGAGGCTCGCATATTCAGAGAAGTTAGAGTTAGACAAAATCATTGCCGACCTTTTAGGAAAAGGGATTATAAGAAAAAGTTCATCCGAGTATTGCTCGCCTATTGTTTTAGTACGTAAGAAAAACGGGAATTTGAGGCTTTGTACCGATTTTAGGGAACTTAATAAGGTAGCAATTCGAGATCGATTTCCATTGCCATTGATAGATGATCATTTGGACAAATTAAAAGACAAAAGGTATTTTTCAAAGTTAGATTTAATTGATGCTTTTTATAATGTAAAAATCAAAGAGGACTCCAGAAAATATACTTCATTCGTGTGTCCTCAGGGACAGTTTGAATATTGTAGGGCTCCGTTTGGATTTTGCAACAGTCCATCGGCTTTTACTCGGTTTATTAATGAAGTGTTTAGGGATTTAGTAGACGGAAGCAAGGTACTCGTATTCATAGACGACATTTTAGTGGCGACCAATACCATTGAGGAAAATTTAGCTATACTGCGGTGCATTTTCAGAACATTAGTCGAGAATTTGTTATGTTTGAGGCTGGATAAGTGTAGTTTCTTGCAAACCCAAATAGAATATTTAGGTTATGTAATCAACGAGGAGGGTATACGACCAAATCCGGAAAACATTAAAGCAATTAAAGAATTTCCAGTACCTCGATCTAAGAAGCAAGTTCAAAGTTTTGTAGGGCTAGCTAGTTACTTTCGACGGTTCGTGCAGAATTTCTCGCGTATAGCCAAACCTCTGTATGATTTGACAAAGAAAGATGCAGTATTTAAGTTCGGACCATATGAATTACAAGTGTTCGAGGAGATAAAGCAAAGGTTAATTGAACAACCGATATTAGCGATATACTCCCCCTTTTCGGAAACAGAATTGCATTGTGATGCTAGCGGTTTAGGTTATGGAGCTATTTTAATGCAAAGAGGTTTAGACCCTATTCCCAAAGAGAAAAAACCATTTGATACGATTCATATCGATCATTTAGGGCCATTGCCAAAGACTGCAAATCAGCAGAAGCACATTTTCGTAGTGGTTGATGCTTTTACAAAATATGTGAAGTTATATGCGTGTAAATCAACCGATACAAAGGAGGTGTTAAAGCACATGAATAGTTATTTCAGAAATTATAGTACACCATTACGTGTCATATCCGATAGAGGAAGTGCATTTACTTCCCATGCATTTACAGAATTCATAAAGAGTCACGGAGTACAACACATTCTAATAGCCACGGGAACCCCTAGAGGGAACGGGCAAGTAGAGCGAATAAATAAGGTGGTTACACCCGCGATAGCCAAAGTAGCAGATAAGCAAGATGGGTGGGATGAGGTTTTGGATGTTGTAGAGTTTTCTATCAATAACACTTTAAGTAGAGCAACCGGGAATACTCCTAGTCGTTTATTATTTGGTGTAGAACAAAGGGGTAAGGTGCGAGATAATTTGAGACTTTTATTGGAAAGTGTAGAACAGGAGGATACGGTACCAATTGAATTAACAAGAGATAGGGCCAACGAGCAAATAATTAAAGTACAAAGTTATAACGAAGCGTATTATAATAAGAGACACCAATTAGCCAAAAAGTTTGAGGTTGGTGATTATGTTATGTTGACAAACATAGATAATACTTCAGGTGTCAATAAAAAACTAATTCCAAAATTTAAGGGGCCTTACCGAGTGGTTAAATGTTTGCCTAATGACAGATATTGTGTAAAGGATATAGAGGGTTTCCAAATAACTCAATTGCCTTTTGAAGGAATTTTTGAATCCGCTAAATTGAGATTATGGTCGGAAAATGAGCCTTCTACATCTTGAGTTTAAAGATTGTTAATGCAGTCCAGGATGTTAGAAAGTAAATTTAGTTTTATTTGCAATATTTGTGTTCTGTTTTGTGTAACCCCAGTGATCGAGGCGATCATTTTGTCAGATTGGCCGAACTGTAGGGTTTGGCTTAAGCTATCATTGTATCTAATGACATTTAGATATAGCGGGACATGTAAGTTTGGCAACGCCGAGTGTATATAGAAAATGATTCCTAAAAAGAATGGCGCGCAAACAGGCATTGTATTCGTTAAGAGAATAAACGTTGAGTAAAAAGTGATTTTATTTTCTTTTGGTAAAACTAAGAAAGTCTCCGGCTGGCGATGGAGACCTTCTACATTTATATTCTTTTTTCTATCTGTAAGTCTTCCTGAACTAGAAAATTGTATTCATATGTGCAAACACTGTTTTCTGTTGCTGTAATGAACTAATAAAAAAGACTCTTCGGCTAACATAAGGTGGGTTCGGTAAGTTTATATAAGTGGACGCCACATTTTCAAGTCACAACTGAACGAAAATCCTCCGGAAATAGTCAAAGATCAACAGATTACAGGTCGTCGAACCTTACTTATTATGCTCCCCCATTAACTGCGGTATTTCTCACAAAAAATATGAAGAAGAGAAGACACCAAAATATCAAGTCACAAATTGTTCAACAACGGGTATATAATACGAAATTAAAGGTTCATACAGTTACACGTCAAAATGTTCAAAGACCAGAGTCGATCTATAGTCTCTATAAATTATGTATAAGAAAGGGTTTCAAGACGTCCGCACCGGTTTTTCGAGCCGCCACTGACTACGACATTTATGGTAAGATTAAAAAACAACTGACTAACATCATCAAAACCCAAGTACAATATGTAATAGATACAATTACCAAAGAATTAGCAACAGAAGATAGCTTGACTTCTTGAAAATATGGCTACATCTACTTTGCACTAAACGAAGCACTTTATAAACAAATAATCACTGCTGTCAATCTCCACTAATAACTGCATACATATAAGGACAGTTATTACGTTCGTTTGGCGGCAGAGTTGAAATAGCAGAAGGAGATTAGTTATAGCTTCATTAAGTCCCAGGGTGAAGAGACAGCAACAGCTAAAAGAAGGCCACTGGCAATTGAAACGAAGAAAAAAGGCCTGAAATTACACCATATCCATGAATAAAAGTTTTTCCCGAAAAATGGTGAATTAATTGTTTTAAATCACCCAGATACGATAAAGAGGGGCACAGAGTTTTTGTTGAAACGGCGAGTCTTCATGGTAACGATCTTAATGTTTTTCTATTTACAACGAAATTTGAAAACCACGCGGGATTATCGGTCAAATTATTGATTGTATGTAGTATTTAATCAGACTTTATCGTCGAGTTTAATCACGGAAAATGCTAGAATTTTAACTTACAAGAACCATTATTAACTCCAGTCTATTTGTACTGAGACAGAAACATGTGAATGCCTTGGATTACCGGACTCGACTTGTTTATTCTCTTAAAAAACTACAAGCTAGCCGATACTAATTCTCAGAACAAACCGCCCCACCTCCGTAACTCCCAGAAGTGCCTTCATATGCTAACATAACAGTACACATACCCGTAATAAGTTTAGGAATAACAAAAGTTACCTAAGATGTTCTCTTTATCAAATAAATTTAACGAACATTGAAATTCAAATGCGTGAAAACCAAACGAACGTTACATGTTTCTAATATCATAATACACTTTTTTTTAATTTGACGTCAAAGTCGGCTCTGAAATGTTAATTATGATATATTATTACAAACCGTACCTAACCCTACTTTTATAAACAGATTTGACAAGAAAGCATTCGAATGCAAACATTTAAAAATAACTTTAATAAACAATAAATTTCCATCAAATTATAATAACTTAATTGTAATCAATTTCGATAAACAAAGAATTTATAACAAATGATCGAAATGTTCACCGCCTTCGCCCAAACACGCTCGAACTCTTCGCGGAATTCCATTGCTGACATTTATTAACATATACAGGTGGTTATTGACTTTATTAATTTTTCCAATAAGTATTCTGCACTGCAATTCATGCATTGGCTGCTGGAAAATGGAGTTCTCTAAATACGGCCACAGACGGAAATCACATGGCGTGAGGTCGCAAGATCTGGCGGGATAAGGTTTGCCGTGTTTCAAGTAATAATCCGTCTGTCGAAAAATTCTCGTATCATATTGAAGGTATCGTGTGTTGTGTGCGCAGTGGCTAGTGGGCCATAAAATCTCTTCTCCACACCTTCCTGCAGTCAAAAGATCTTCGTTGGTTTTTCAAGAAATAAAGTCTTTTGTCTTACTGTTACCTTCAAAAAAATATGGTCCAACTATTCCACGACTTGAAATAGCCCCCCACAATCCTATTTTTGGAGGATGAAGAGGTGTGTCTACAATAAAAGTCGGCTTCTCCGAACTTCATAAACGCATGTTCTGCGGATTAACCTATCTAAATAAAACCAGATCTCGTCTGTGAAAAAGGTTTTTTCCAATAAGTCGTCAATGAGGATATTTAGGAACCACTGACAATATTCGACACGCTGAGGACAATCCGCTTCGTGTAATTCTTGTACGGATTGCAAACGGTGGGGATACAAGTGGTATCTTTCTTTAATATTTTGTGGCAGGTTCTAAGTGACAATTGAGCTTGTGGGCACAGTTTTACGTTCCTGTGATTACAGACAGTGAAACTGATGTTCTGTAGAGATTCTGTTTTAGTTAAAATTATTAAACCGTGAACTGTATTGCACTTACCTATTTAACGGAATACACAATTTAGTCTTGAAGAAGACTGATTTTTGCAAATCCACAAAAAGCTAAGATACCAAGTAAACGACCACAACTGCAAAAAGTGAGGTTACACTGAAAAAGCTGATGTGTGGTACGAATAGAATGAACTTTTCAGGGCCGTCAAATTAAAAAAAAGAAAATGTTAGAAAACACAAATAACTAAAAAAACTCTACCTAACACTTTTTCATAATACCCAATTTTAGGTTAAATGTTACATTACAACATTTGCATTGTTTCGTAAATTGATTTTTATATTTGGCATTACCAATTATCAATGCCACAATGAAGATTTATTAATATCAACAAATTGATTTGTTCTATCAAATTTCGGAATAAATTTCATTTAATCATGTTAAACCTTTAATTACTAGCATTATCAGATACAAAGTGATTTATTAAAAAGTCAATTGCAGCAAGCCTAGAAAAAAAGCTATTCCGTCTGCAGTCAGCTGTAATGAGCTTGCATGACATTTACCTGTATGTCAAACTGTGCGACAGTTCAGGTAGTTAAAAATTTTGGCCCAACAAAATGTGAAAATGAACAAGTATTTAGTTGCAACTGATTTGTAATTTATTAAGGTAAGTAAATTACAGGTTTTTCGTCAAGATTTCTTTCTTTCTGTTACAATTTTCATATT
>JABXWE010041768.1:0-10213 GCA_014611495.1 Limonius californicus | reverse complement strand
CAACTATCTCAGTGCTTTTCTAATGTTTTGATTGGGTCGAAACAAAAAAACACATTCAGAAACGTATCATACAGTCTGCCAGGGCTTTTTATTGACCAAAGGGTTGAAGTTATTTTTCTTAAACAAAATGGCATTAAGAAAAGTTACTCCAAATAGTGATATTATTTCATAAAAAATTAAGGTTGCTCAATTCTGAAAATATGATAAAATACATTTTTTGTGCAACAAGTTTGAACTACTTCAGGTTACGTATCGTTTATGAAATTTGGAATGCCATATGGTTTCTATTATAATCGTCTTTGAATTTTTTCACGATATGGTAGTTTTATAGCACGTTTACACAAATTGATGTGTTACAACTGCAGAAAGGTTATATTTGGTTATTATACAAGCAATTCTATCAATGATTAAAATTTTCAAATTCGAATATAGGCTAAATCCGAAACTTCTCAAGCCTTCGGGCTTGAAAAGCATTGCGCTTTGACTTTTCCTTCTTAACAGATGTACATAAGTACTACTACAGTTCGTAACCTACATTTGGACTAAAAATAGCTTGGTGTTAACGACGGCAACATTGGGCTGGTTCAGGATATGTCGTTCAGTTACCTAAAATTGTATATTTTGGCTCAGGTTGGTATGATAAATACTACTGGTTCAGCATGGTGCTGTTAATATATGTATTTATAGATTTTACATATAGACATATCAGAGTATACATCACAGAATCGGTTCTCCCACCTATTATATACGCTTGAATATGAAATTATTTATTTTTTAACTACTCTATAAATAGATGGAGCAGAATAGTACGAATTACCTGTTGGTTCAGGATTGATAGAAAGATGTAAATATATATATATATATATATATATATATATATATATATACCTATTAGCAAGTGTTTTTACAGCCTTGGCCATTTCTCGCATCCCAATCGCCAGTAATCTCTGTCCCACCAAACTCCTTCCTCCATTTCTTTCTGGGGCATCACCTTTCTACTCCCGCCAAGTTCTTCGTGGCCTTCCACGCTTTCTTCGTGTTGGCGGGACCCATTGCCATATCCTTTTAGGCCATCTAGTTTCTCCCATTCTTTGTAAATGCCCGTACCAAATAAGTGTCTTGGTTTCGATTGTATCTATGATGGAGTCTTCTACTTCCATTCGTCTTCTTATTTCGTAATTCCTTATTCGGTCTAACCTTAATACTCCGCAACTCCTCCTCCAGGAATCCCTCTCTAGAGCTTGTAACGCGTCTTTGCTTCTTTTGTTTAACGCCCAAGATTCAGAGCCGTAGGTTACTATGCTTTGCATGATTGTTTTAAATGTTGTAGTTTTTGTTTTTGTCTCAATTTTATCACTCCACAGAATTGTATTAAGTTGTCTGATTGCACTTTTCCCTTGGCCTATTTTATTAGTAATATTTTGTTAGTAGTATACAAAAGAAAAAAGTTAAAAGGTATTACCAATAAACAAACAAAATTAAAATTATTTGTATAATTTTTACAATGTATTGCTTATAAACAACAAGTTAATATTGTGATAATAGGTTAAACTAATTACAAACTAGCTGAGAATAGTCTATTGATGATTCTCTTACTTGTAAGATTATCTACCTTATTGTTTAATTACAGTACATACAATATTCATATATATATTATATATAATATATATATTATTATATAGAGAGAGAGAGGAGAAATATATATAGAAATATACAACTAATTCAACCTGCTAGACAAGTCCGAAGGTATGAAACCTTTTAGTCTTCTGATTCCATTGTCGTTGTCTAGAAGCTGTAGGACTAAGTTATGAGGATGCACAGTAAGTCGTTCTTGATATTTCCACATAACGATTTTTAATTTCTTCTTGCATTGGTTCAGTATTACTTTGGATTAAGTAGATAAGCAAATCGCTCCCTCTCAAGCAACGAGTGGAGTTGCCCCAGGACAGTACTATACACGTTATATACAGCTGACATACCTAACAGCTCTTCTAACAACTGTAGCCACATTTGCTGATGATATGGCGGTATTGGCATCAGATACCAACACTGTCTTTGCATTCTCGAACCTGCAGAACCATCTACATATGGTTGGGTATAGTTAAGGAAATGAAAAATTCAGGTTGTTCGAGTGCTTTATTTCTTAGGAGACGTAGCGATCTTCTCTCATATCCCTGTGTTGCGCGTTTAGAGTGCCATAGATATAGAGGGCCTACAGCTTAACGTGGTCTTCGAACCACCAGAGAAGATTTACTAGGCTGAATACCTCGCTGGTTTGCCACTGCCTCGCAAGGGAGAACAGCCATTAAAAATTCGATGTTCCGGTACTGGGAATTCAACCCAGGACCTTTAGCGTAGAAATCTAACACGCTAAGCTCTAGCCCACGGTCGCCTCAAAAATTCAGGTTAATAATTTAAAACCATCACGTGTTACATTTATTATAAGAAGAGGTACATGCCCCGCAGTAACACTAAATAACGCAAAACAATGACACAGAAGGCTAACATGGCGTAAGCACATTTTTATCAAGAGAAAACAACTTGGAATCAAATTTAGATAAGTTTACTGGTTAATTGGTGGAAAGTTACAACTGAAAATGGAAAATGAGCTTATCCTTTTTGACTTTCTGTGCATATAATTAAAATATGTAGTGCGTAATTACAATTTTAAATTAATTAATTATCTAAAAAATAATCAATATTTATTATTAACTTTTAACAAAATTTTATGCGTACAATTTCCACACAAGTTTTACCAGAAACGCTAGGTGCAACATATATTTGCAATACTGTACTTATATAGACTCGAACCATAAAATTTACTTAAAGGGATACTAAACCGACCTGGCAATCAATAATAACATATAGGTAACTTCTTAGACCAACAAACCACTCTATTGGTTTCCTTGACTCTCCTAGGTGTTAGAACCGAATGTTGTTAAGTGAACTGCAGCCAGTGAAGAAGGTCATGCGTATATTTTACGACAGTAGCAATCTAGGCGTTCCTGTGACACTTGAACGGTGTGTTCCATCCTAAACGCTACGTAAATAAATTATCTGCAAAGGTTTGGCATTGTTCTGATTGTGATAGTTAGATAATACTTGACATTGGAGTTGATTTTTTTAAGAATCATAGAGTTGCCTAAGCCCAAGCAACTCCATGATTCCCATTCTACATAGCGTATCCCGGCGCAGTACATTTCGTGCTGTACACGGGTCTAACATGCCCCATCCCTGAAAACCCCTAAAGTTCAACTATACACCACAAACACTCTAGGAAAGTGTAGTGCTCAAGATTCGAACGTGAGCAACTTTGGTAGAATAACTCCGAAGTTAAACGCCTAGGCCACTACTCTACCAGCATCCCTAACATTGGTGTTGTACGCATTATGTTCTTAAAGGATGGTAGTTTGTAATATGGTGAAAAAAATTCACTAAATAAGTCCACATATATCATAAATATAGATTGATTTTACGGTATTTTCGCTCCTTTTTCGGAATGTTTTTATAATAGTTATAACCATTTTCACCTTATTTCAATTTTGGATATATTGTTTACTAGTCAAAAACCCGCATGTTGAAAAGTCGCCTATTAACAGAAACCGTTAATTTTAGCTTATTTTGAGCCAGTTTAGTAGCCCTTCAACATCAAACGTTTAATCGAAAAACATGTGTTACAATAAGGTAAATTTTGTAACTTAACATCGTGAAACTAAATTTTTAAAATCAGCGTTACAGATATTTACGAAAAAGTTATTGTAAGTGTAATGGCAAATAAGTTAAAATTTATAAATATTAGAAATGAATACACGCGAAGTATTTAAAGGTTCCTAAATAAATTGATACTTCTGTGATAAATTATGAATATTTAAAAATATATGTTCTTTATAGGTCTGATGTGTATAGTTTTCTACTTATCTTTATGGTCTGACCCAAATATTAATGGGGTTCAACTTTTTCTATCATGTTTTGTGTATTTGTTTCGCTTACATTAATTGTCAGTTCTATTTTGTCGGGTTCTGTTTTTGATTCCTTAATCATTTTGGGTTTCCTGAGTTTTCAGACACTTACACTACATCCTCTTATCTGGGCTTGGTTACGTATTGACCACGCAAACACAGTCCTGTATTTTCCATTTGACATTTTTGGATACACTTTTCATTATCATGGTGAACAAGTTTAGTGAGAGAATATGGTTTTGCGTAACTTCTATTGAATTTTTAATAATATAAAGACTAAGCCACCAAAAATCCACTAAACTAGACTGCAGCCAGTGTAAGAGGAGTGTTCCAATTTAAACAGGAATTTATTTGTAAAAAACGAGTATTTGCAATATTACAATGATGAAAACAATATCACTTTTCGAAATAGTCCCTCTGCTTAGCGACAACACAGTTTTGCTTCTTTTGACGCTGGGAAGGTGGTGTGCCACCACTGCATGCTTGCACGTTTAGTCTCAGGAGTCAAATAATGTACCTAAGTTTTCTCAGTTGTCACAATTAAGTTCAAAAATTCATCTCCTTCTCTCTTATATAGCTGCAGTAAAGAAGAAACGCTTTGCAAACGATTCAATTTATGTTCTTCGGTCAACAAACGTGGAACATACCTAGCACTCGCCTTACGGTACTGTAGCTTATTTTTTTATGATGTCTGCAACATTTCCGACACTAATTTGTACATTGTGAGGAATTTGACGAACTGTTACTCGTCCGTCTTGCTGACTAATGACATTAACTTCGTCGTACACGAGGTTCAATTTCAACACGAGTTCTCTCGTATCTAAAAGGTTTCGATCACTCAAAACACAATTTTTAGGAAGACATTGGGCGCTGTATTGCGCTCACAATCTTGTACGAATTTCAGCTGAATTTATGCCTTCATTCGTAAAAAATTTGATTGTTCCACGCTACAATGAACATAACGTTCCGACGTCGTAGTTATAACTGTCAAATTAATACTCCAGTAAAACAATTATCATTGATATCTTAATTAGAGTAACGGCCAATATTTGACACGTTCCCTGTCCATATGTTACAATAGTATGCATCTGTATATCTCCCCCATAAGAATTGTTCACGTACCGTATATGGTACATTGGACTCTGTACTAATTTTTTTTTAGTATAAAGTCTCATGGCTCATATAGGTGACACATAAGTTTGGACTTGCATTTCTACATGTGGAACTTGCATTCAGTATTATAGTGGATTATTGTGTAGTAATATATTCTGACTATAGTTCATTTTTATTTGTTTATTTTTACAATACTGTATACTGTAATGTGGAACAATAGAAGATTACTAACCGATGCCGAACTACAAACTGAAGTTGACGAAATGAGTGATAGTGCTAGTGAGGAATTTGATGATGATATTGAAGATCCAAATTACTCTTCTGAAGATATGCATTCGAGTGATGAAGAGAGCGAAGGTAGTGATAGTTCTCAAGTCATTGAAGAAACCACAAATGCTGACAACACGGATGCAATTTGGTTTACTGAAGTTATGAATGTTGCACGATTACTTTTTACTGGTCAGTCAGGCTGCCAACAGAATATCCAACCAGAAAACCAGGAGATTCAACCAGTTGATGCTTTTAAAACAATAATTAACCATGATATTATTGATCTAATGGTTTTGGAACCTAACAGATATGCAACGTAGCCTTTACAATCTAGTAGGCAATCTCGATCTAGTCATATGTCACACTGGAAAGATACAGATAGGGACGAAATGGAGCGATTTATTGGTAAGTGTACTTTACCTTTTTTCGACTGCAAAATAAGTAAAAAATACTACTTTCACAGGATCGCAATTTCCTTCTATAGAGAGCTATTGGAAACAAGACATACTATACTATCATCCTGTTTTTCATCGTGTTTCCGTTAGTTAGAATAGATTTGTGTTGTTATTGAAGTGTTGGCATTTTGCTATAATGAACAAGAACATGAAAGTAGGAACTACAAGATACAGCGTTTGATTGACGCAATCCTAGAGTCAACCGTATAGACCTGCAGATACTGTTGTTGTAGATGAAACCATGGTACTTTTTAGAGGAGACTAAGGCAGTACAATCCACCAAAAGCAAGTAAATATGGCGTTAAGCTTTTCAAAGTATGCACTCCTCAAGGATTTATCTGAATTTATCTGTTTATTGCGGACATACTAAAAAACTGCCCGAAGTAGACCTTCCAGGATCCACAGGCTTATCAAATACCTTCTAAACGAAGGGAGACTGATAATTACAGATAATTACTACACCAACCTCGGTTTGGTACGGTATTTGTATAATCAGAACACAAACCTAATAGGAACAATAAGAAGAAACAGAAAAGGTTTAGGCGAACGTGCTGTTAGCAAAAAGCTACAAAAAGGTGAAATTTGCAGCATGAGCAACAGTACATCACATTTGTGAAATGGAGCGATCAAAGATTTCTACTTGTTATGGTGATGAAATGGTTGAAGTGGGAACTGATAGAAAGGGTAATAAGAAAATGAAGCATAAAATCGTGTTAGAATATAACAAAGGGAAACAGGGAGTGGATATATCTGATCAGCTCTTATTATTTTCTAAGAAAGTCACTAATATGGTACAAAAAAATTGCTATTTAACTCATATGTAGCACAACAATAGTCAACAGTCGCATAATTTATAATACAATCACTAATAAAAACATAGATTTATTGAAGTGTACAGGATCTGTTGTCAAAAGTTTACTTCAAGTGAATAACAAAGCCACTTCTGATCAGCCTCGTGCTAAGAAACCCAAAAAGGGTGCCCACAAGTTGGAAAATCTTCTGGACAATAAAGGAACTCCGATTCTCAAAAGATGTCATGGATGCTATCAAATCCACAAAGAACAAGGTCTTAATTCTAAAGAAGCAGGGAAAAAACAAAAAGAGTAACTACAGTTTGCAAGGAATGTGATCAGGCATATTGCCTCCAATGTTTCAATAAAATCCATTAACCACTTTTTTATGTATTTTTTATTAACTTTTATTATTAGTACACAAGATTACCCATTTTTAGTTGTATTTTTATTAATAATTCCATTACTACTTAGTAATTTTGCATATTTTTTATTTCTTCGTTGAGATAAATTTTCAGTCAGAATAAGTGTTTTATTTCAAGACCTATGTACCAAATCTGGCTCCGATCTATGCTAGCAAGTAGTATAGAGGTTGTACTACGGAGTCCCAAATAAATTATCATAGCAATCACTACAGGTCCATCTTTAAATTACAATGGAAAGTAGGTTAAAGTGTGAAACAAATATGTTTGATAGAACTTAGCATTAGGGTAGGGTATGAACCATATATGGCTCATAGGACAGGAAACGTGTTAACGAGTTCTTCATCTTGCTAGTGAGTCTAGTATCGTTAGTGTTTCAAGCGAGTTAATGACTGTATTGTAATCAATAAAAGCAATATATAAAACTATATTATGTTTAAATGTTTTCTGAATGAGCACATAGGATAAAAGTCTAATGTATTTGCCAATCTGCTTATTATTATCTTCAATAATAGTTCATACACTAGACATAACAGACTTGTAACTCAATAGTTGTTAATGAGAGTTCTGTATAATCTCTTATGTAATAAGACCATTATAGTGTTTATTTTTTACATACTGCTTGTCGTATGGATATGTTTTTCTGGTCTTACTTATAAACATTATTTGTTAATCATGATATAACTACATGGCAAAGTATTATTTAACACGTGTGCGCATATACGAGCTCAATTTGATTTCAAATGAAATAATTTTACAAATTGAAACTAAATTAATTCTCGCGTTGCATTGCTACAAGGAATAATGTTGCATTTTTGTAACAAACAGTTAAGTGTTGTAGTTAATTTACCAATTGCGTTTTAAAGAATCAGAAGTACCGCGCAGGCGAATTTGAATGTATTTAATAAAATATGCACTGGTAATTGAAAATGTAACTAATTGCAATTTAATGCCAAAATTGTACTCAACCGTGATCTGTAATCCGATAATGGTGCTTCGTTTGAAATAGTACTTTAATCCGTACTAATTAAAAGTAATTCCCTTTTATTCGTCAAAGCTTTAATTCTAGTTTTTGAAATCCCTATCCTAAAATGTCTACCACTGCTCTAAACGAAATATGAATATTTTATTTCGCACCGTCTGCCGCAGCGACAACCAGGAAGACTCTCCTAAATTAACCACAACTGACGCAATTTTTTCATTAATATTGGCTATTTTTAGGACAAAATAATCCCATGACAAAAATACAGCAGCGAATCCATTCACTCCCCTATATCTGTTACAGGTAATAAAATATGAAATAATTGATTTTCAAAGAATATCAAAACTACTAGAAATAAAGAAAAAATTTATAAACCAATAATGTTTAACCCAACCAATTAGAATTTATATTTGTTGAAAAACAGGGCACTTAATAAATTAGAAGTTTACTATACAGGGTGTCCCACGACATGAGGTCACTACTTTGTGTGCGTAATCTTTAGACCAAATATAGTTAAAAATTCTAATAAAGTTATGCCTTAAAGTAAACCGTTTTTAAAATACAGAGTGTTAAATTATCGTTTATTAAATAATTACAATTTCAGAAAAGCCAATGTTTACTTTTATTTTAGTTTAAATTCACTATAAAGATTGTTCAAAATGGCCACCGTTACTCTGGAAACACATTCTGGTTCTTCTTAAGAGAGATCTGGTTGCCCTACGTAACACATCATTGTTATTCCAAATTAGTTCTGCTGCCTCAAAAATGTGTCTCCTAAGATCTTCAATAGTCTCTGATGGTATTTGGTATACCATATCTTTCATATGGCCCAACAAATAATAATCTAAACAAGTTAAGTTCGGAGATCTTGGGGGCCAGGGGTGTTGTTCTTCAAACCGTTGATTGCGCAGGGGCTCCATCGTGTTGGTACCACATACCATGTCTGTTCGCCAAAGGAATATCATCTAACAATCCTCCCAAAAGATTTTCTAGAAAATTTATATATCTGTCGGTGGTTAAATGGTTTTCCTCACTGTCTAGTACTTGCTGTATTGGACGCTCAATCGACGGTTTGGGAAAGTTTCGTGTTCAGTAGGTGGTTGTGCACTCGTTGGAAAACTCGTGTGTCTGGTAGTCACCGATTTGGAAATCGCAACCCATATTCTTGAGCAGCTGCTAGTGAGTTTCCTTCACAAAAACCATACATGTAATGGATATCGGCGTTCTCTCGCGTTCTAAAGGTAAACATTATCAACACTGTTAATAAGCGTAAACGGAGAAATCAACTTTAAGGTGCTTTACTGTTGTACATACAAGTAAATAATATAATTTACATAGTAACATGGACAGTTTGTATTAAATACCACTTAATATCATTTATTGATTCGGTTGCTTCAGTATTTAACTAAAACAGGCCATAACTTCTTTAATAGTTGATTTAAAGTTTCGACTGTTTTTCACCTCTCCTACACGTAGGTGAAGTAGTGACCTCACTTACCTTACACACTTACCTAGTCAGACGTGTTTTCAGCCCGGAACCAAAAACGGACATGAGTTTATTTTTGGTATTATTATTTTTAGTTTTGTAAGATGTGTTAATTGGAAACGAATATTTTTATCTAATTCTATGCTATTATTGTTTATTTTGATTGAACGAGATCTAGGACGCGGTTTTCCGAGCATCTCTATGCACTGAAGCTCTTGGCTTATTGAATTTTACCTATCTGGGGTAGATCTAACCAGTAGTGGTTTTTAACGCGTCACACATAGCAGTGGCACGAGGACTTATAGCTTCTACCTACCTAAATTGGAAATTCAATAATAATTCCTAAACATTAGAAAGTCAATACATAATACCGATTTTCAAAATTTTTCGAATTTTTAAAAAATAGTCCTCAAGAACTTCTTGCAAAATATATTTTACTATTTATGGGATAATACTGATTGACAAGATCTACAACATTATTATTTTATTGGTAAATTAAACTACGAATTAAAATATATATATATATATATATATATATATATATATATATATATTAATATTGCTGTGAATGATTCGTATTAGATTAATTATAAACGCAAAAGCCCCGTTGTTGCCAAAAAGATGCTGTGTATTAGGTTTTAATTAAATAAATAATTCACCCACATTGATGTGACATAAAAGAATGCTATATTAATATTTTATTCTAAATAAACAAATATTATTAAAACTCAAATA
>JABXWE010041761.1:0-11490 GCA_014611495.1 Limonius californicus | reverse complement strand
TGCTTGACCACTCCAAGTCCCTTTCTTTAAACAAACCCTGGTGGAATTTCCTTGCATGCTATGCCCTCTTGGACATGAATAATGAGCAATTCCACCAACGCTATGTGTGCTCACTTGGAAGCTCACACCTTCAAACGCGTCTGGATCCTTACATTGAATTTCTGCCAAAATAACTGTTTAGTGTCAAGTTCATTGCTAAAGAAGAGTATTTACCTCTGCAGGCTGGTGGGTCCGAGCTCCAGGTTCCGTTTTCCAAACAGAGTCTCCTCGAAACTCCATCAAGTTCAAAATTGGGTTCGCATGAGTACAGCGCTAGGGCTCCATAATAGGTTACATTTGATACTAAGCTGACCTTTCCATTATCTATCTTTTGTGGAGCTCCACAGTCCACATCTACGAAATGATTTTATGTAGTATGATCATTTACATTTACGATAACGGTAGGACATGGACAACATAAAGAGTGTTGCGGCTTAGTACTTAAAGACAACACAGAAAATGAGGATTCCAAGCAGATACAATATTTGTTTAGACTAAGACATTGGAGTTTAGGCAAAATAAACGAGACAGTTTGTTTTATCTTAGACGGGCTATACCTATAATAAAGTTGTATAAAGGAGGAATGTACCTACATAATATGCGCGTGTACTGTATTCAATTCAATTATTCGATAAAATTACACGAGAACACAAATAGTGTGAAAATTGAACAAGGAGTGAGACAAGGGGATACGATGTCTCCAAAATTGTTTACGTTGGCTCTGGAAAATGTCTTCAAACGATTAGAATGGGAGGAAAAAGGAATAAATATCGGCGGGGAGAGATTGAATCATTTACGATTTGCCGATGATATCGTCCTCATATCAACTGAAGCAGAAGAAATGGTGGCAATCATAGAAGAGCTAAAGGATAAATCAGCTGAAATAGGATTAAAGCTAAATGAAACCAAACTAAAATTATGACTAACATCAACATACCACCTCACCTACAAAACCGACTACCGGTGGAAATAGGAGAAAGTTATATATACGTAGGTCACAAAATAAAATTAAATAGCGAGAACCAAACAGCAGAAATAGGAAGGAGA
This sequence comes from Limonius californicus, assembly GCA_014611495.1. Classification (NCBI taxonomy): domain Eukaryota; kingdom Metazoa; phylum Arthropoda; class Insecta; order Coleoptera; family Elateridae; genus Limonius; species Limonius californicus. Next base: position 10,404 of record JABXWE010041761.1, on the reverse strand, counting down.
ATTGGACTAGCGTGGGCAGCCTTCGGTAAACTTGCACAAACGGTAAGAAGTAAGTACGAGTACATTGCCAATAAATTGGAAAACGAAGGCGTTGAATCAGTGTATCCTGCCGGTCATGACATATGGCGCGGAAACTATCACACTAACGAAAACGTCTGCTAATAAACTACGAATAACCCAAAGAGTTATGGAGAGAACAATGTTAAACATCAGACTAAGTGATAGAATAGAAAATGAACAAATAAGAGGCCGAACCAGAGTATGCGACGTGATAGAGAGGATGGCATCACTAAAATGGAACTGGGCAGGGCACATCGCAAGGATGTCCGACGATAGGTGGACCAAAAAATTATTGGAATGGAGACCAAGGACCAAAAGGCCGCCAGGACGCCCACCCACCCTTTGGAAAGATGATATAAGAAGAAGTGGTGGACGTGATTGGATGCAAACGGCAAATAGTAGAGCTGAATGGAAGAGACTAGGGGAGGCCTATATCCTGCAGTGGATGGAAAAGGGCTAATTGATGATCATCATGATGATGATGATGACTGCATTCAAAGCATCAGTGTGAGGCCGCACAAACGAATGCATTTAAATTAATAACAGTTTAAAATGACAACGGAAACAGTTCAAATAATTAACAATACTACACGGATAATTCTATTGCAAAAGGAATTGATATTTATTAATTGATTCTTTCTGCTGAAATTTTTATCAAACTGAAAAATTTTGAAACATACGAACTTGTTTTGCTCGGTATGGAAAAATCATCTTCAAAAAGGGAAATAATGGCGTGAGGCCGCACAAACGAATGCATTTATATTAATAGCAGTTTAAAATGACAACGGAAACAGTTCATATAATTAACAACACTACATGGATAATTCTAGTGCAAAAGGAATTGATATTTATTAATTGATTCCTTCTGCTGAAATTTTTATCAAACTGAATAATTTTGAAATGTATGAACTTGTTTTGCTGGGAATGGAAAAATCATCTTCAAAAAGGGAAATAATGATTTATGTTAGTGTAGAACTTCCACTCGGTATAATAATCATTTAATTGTCAGGGAAATTAATTTGAAAGTTAATCTGTCTTTAAAATTCTAAAATAAGAAGATTCATCGCTTTAAAAGTCAAACAAACGAACGATCGTCATGACAATCAGTAGAAAGTAGAAAGAGCATTTTTTCAGTGTATTTAACTTTGTCATTACAGGGTGAAGATAATACGTTTACAGTCTGTTGTTGATTTGAGAAAGCCATGGATTTTATAATATCCACACAAGATCCACAAAAATCTTTGGGATTTAATATTCTTCTTAAAGTGCTTTAACTCTTACGATAGTAGCAATCGTATCTCTTATGCCTGTGAGAAGAACCACAGACATAGAGGACCTCCACGGGAACCGTAAATACTTCTACTCCAGAGAAGATTTACTAGGCAAATTACCTCGCTGGTTTGTCATTGCCTTGCAAGGTAAAACGGTCGTTAAAAATCCGATGTTCCGGTACTGGGAATGGAACCCCAGACCACCTTTTGCTTGTATATTGAAAGATATTAGAGTTGACTATTTAGCCGTTTCTTGTCACTAATTACTTGAATGCGTAAGAATTACAATCACAAATTTAAATTTTTTTATCCATATATCGTAGTTTATACACATGTCATTTAATAGGGAGAGACATTTGGATCTCCTACACAAGTATTTTTTGTATATCTGGTGATTTAGATGTAATGTAATGAAGTGTTAAAAAAAACGATATTCTCCTTATTATACGACATATTGTGAGTGACAATCAGAAAAATATGGGTTCTGAGATGATAACGGTAATAATTTCGATGATCTATTCAGAGTGGTTTTCCAAATATGATGCTTTGAATGATGTCTAACGTCAGCAACAGTTTCTACGGTTATTGTTTATATTATTTATAGGTTCATTATACAAATGTATAACTACTTTAAAAAATCATTTATTTTATTTTTTAAAAAGGCTTTAGTGTATAATAACGAAAGAGTATTTAGTTAATAATTTATAAAACGCATTTTGATACCAAGAATTTGTTTGTGTTTATATTTTTGCGCTTTACTTTTTTAACACAAAACTGAATGGATAATGCTGTTACTATTTTCGTTGCTTCCGTTAACTTTCAACTGAAAAGCAACAAGGATTATCTCCATACACATTGTAAAATACTTTGTGCGGCCACGGGTTTGTGCTTTGAATTCAGCACACTAGCCTGCAGCCTTCGTCGATTTTCTCAATGTGTAACTTAAATATACAGGGTGTTTCGGAATTGCACGGTATTATTTTATGGATGTGTTCTCCAGCACGAAATAAACAAAAAAGTTCATACAAACATACGGCTCAAATTAACTTATGACCAAGATATTGAAAGTTAAAGATATTTATTTAAAAATAAAACATTCAGAGTTACTGTTTAAAGTGGTCTCCATTTTGTTGAATGCAGCATTCAGCACGGCAAATCCATGCTTCTCTGGCACGCCCTATAACATCAGGACGACCCTTGATAGTTGCTGCTGCTTCCACGATGCGATTCCTTAGCTTTTCTTGTGTGCCAATAGACGTAGAATAAACCATAGCCTTCATCCGGCCCCACACAAAATAATCTAATGGCGTTAGATCAGGAGATCGTGGTGGCCATTTAACAGGTCCGTTTCGACCAACCCATCGATTACCATATGTTATGTTTAAATAATCAGTGACAATATGAGAACAGTGAGCAGGGGCACTGTCATGCATAAACCACATCCCCTGCCTATTGGCAATCGGAATGTCTTCGAGAAGGTCATACAGATCAATTTGCAAAAAAATGCAAGTAAGATATTCCTGAAAGCCTTGTTGGTAAAAAGAAGGGGCCGATGAGATTGTCACCAAGAAGACCACACCAGACATTTAATGAAAAGGTATGTTGGTAATGCATACCAGCAGTCGTATGAGGGTTTTCTTCGTTCCAAGTATGGGCGTTTGGAAAATTAGTAATACCATTTCTTGTAAAACATGATTCATCGGTATCCAGCAGGCAGCTCAGGAAGTTAGGATCTCTTGTGCATTGTCGAATTAACCATTGGCAGAAATTTCTGCGCTTGTTATAATTTTCTGGTAACAGATCTTGCACAGGTGTAACGTGAATTGGATACAATTGTTGCTCACGCAATGTTCGCCATACGCTTGTACATGATACATTAAAACGAAGTGATAATCTTCTGGTGCTAATACTAGGAGATAACTGAACAGCATTGACTATCCCTTCTTCAACGTTTGCAGCTCGTCAAAATCTTTGCCGACCAGCGTTTATTCGTTCAGGCTTAGCGTGCCAGTGTCCCTAAGACGTCTTTCAATGACTTCGAACGTTTTACGATTTGGTATCCTTCTAGTGGGAAATGTTTCATGGTGACTTCGAACAACAGCAGCGCCATTTTTACGTACCTCGCCATAAATTAAAAGCATGTCGGATTCTTCTGCATAACTGAACAAATTTGTGGTGTCTCCCATCACAATAACAAATTGAAGAGTCTTCAAAGTACTATTAACTCACTCGAAAACGAGCATGAACTAGTAAAACAGATTACTTAATACTAATCAACAGATTTAATGATAGATGTTTAATCAACAAAATAAACGATATGCAATTGACGACCACTTGATTAACTTCGGACTTTTAGCTATTTATCTTTAACTTTCAATATCTCGGTAATACATTAATTTGAGCCATGTGTTTGTATGAACTTTTTTGTTTATTTCTTGCTGGAGAACACATCCCTAAAATAGTGCCGTGCAATTCCAAAACACCCTGTATAGTCGAAATACACAATTATCGTAAAATTTTGAAATTTCCCTTAGCGCTCTACCAATGAATATTTGGTGTATTGCCACTCCCACACGTCCGTATTTATTGATTATCATGTTTTAAAAATCAATACGTATTTTTCAATAACTTTTCCTTTTGCTAAGCTATTCAGGTAAAAATTTGTATTTTTAACTGAAATATTGTGGTCATATTTTGACAAAAGTGCTCCTGTAATTTTTTTTGAATTTTATCTAAGTACATATGAGTAAATTGCAGACAGGCATTACTAATGCTCAACCAGACTCCAGACATAAAACTTCCAACGACGTTTCCCTTCACTATACTTTGTCGTGTTAATTTTGTTTAAACTCTAATGAATAGATAGTTTATTTGGAATCTTCATATGTATATACCTGGCCTCAATGTTTTTGTTCATTGTTTATCCATTAGGTATGAAATGGTAGTAATCATACAAGTATATAAAAAAATATCAGTAATGAAGCACATTTTGAACAGAACAGGAAAAGAAAATGCCAAAGTTCTACGTACAGACACATTGAGGGACATCTCCACTCCATTGTCCAGTATCTTCACAAGTGCTGAGGGAATCTCCAATAACTTTATATCCACGTTCGCATCTATATTTGACTATAGCTCCAATTTTATATGAGCTAGCACCAACGTTAGTAGAATCCGACGTTCTGATTAAAGTTCTTCCATACATTCTATCATTTCCTGTTACTGATAGGATACTGTGTTCGGCTAATATTGGTTCTGGGCACCGAATTTCTATAACAATGTAATTAGTATTAAATTTTTATCTTAACCCTAGGTTTTTTATAGCAGTTTGTAATATCATCAAGATTAAAACTATGTATATTATTGTTTTCCTGCTTCTAGCTGACGTTTGATTAAAGAAATGAGCAATATCTTTCAGGTTGTAGTTCGAACAATTACATGAAGATTGACAAACACGAAGAAGATAGTCAACCATGCAATTTCAATCGGGAAACCTTCTTTCCATTATAATTTATTTTTCTGTGTCTTAACCTACCTTCGCATTTTGGTGTTGAATCGCTCCATTGTTTATTTTCTGAACAATACCTCTTTGGAACTCCAATCAGTCTGTAGCTACGAGCACAGCTGTAGGTGATCTCGCTACCCAGATATGTGGTACCATTTGTATAATTTACATTACCATATAACATGGTTGGCACTTTTCCACAATCGATATCTGTTAAACACACAATAAAGGTATTGTTTTTGCAATGCTATTAAAAGTTCTTACATTCACACAAAGGAATGATTCCTGACCATTCCCCTTCCCTCGTACATTCGTGCGTTGATTCTCCCCTAAGAACATAACCATCATCACATAGATATTCGATGGTTGAATGTACGTTGAAGTCGTAACCAATCACAAAGCTACCCGTAGGTACTTCCGGTTCATCACATGTGATTACTGTAAAAAAGGAATGTTAAAATATGGCTTAGGTTCAAGCGTTAGTTACTTACATTCACAAGAAGGAGCATCTGAAGACCATTTGCCTTCTCTTGTACATTTCTGCGATTTCTGACCGAGAAGCCAATAGTCATCACCACAAAAATATTCAGCAATACTATCAACACTAGTCGTTCCATTTGTAAGCTCATAACGACCATTATCTATATTTGGTGGAGCTCCACAATCGACAAACTTACACGTAGGGGATTTGCCCGACCACTCCCCACCCAAACCACAAGACAAAACCTGAAAATCGTTTTGCTTAATTTGTTTCAATTAAACCTTATTGGACCCTTACGCTTTGTCCAAAGAGAATAAACCCAGCTTGACAAGTGTATGTTGCGGTATCCCCAGTTCGACGCCCAGAAGTGTTAACAATTCCTCCGGTAATGGTGGGTGGATCAGGACACCAGTCAAAAAGACACTGGGGGCCCTTATCACTCCAGACTCCACCATCTCCACAGGTTCGCTTTTCGTGTCCAATTAGCGTGTAGTTTTCATGACATGTGTAAAGCGCTCGAGCTCCATGGGTGGTTCGGTTATCTTCAAGGGTTACCGTACCATGGTCTAATTGTGGCAATTTTCCACAGTCAATATCTGTAATAGAATTTTCCGGTTAATTGTACAATATTCCTCGTTCCTTGATATCAGATAAGAGATATGTTTGAGTCTTCCCACGGGTGGGTTTGTAGTGAACTTACATTTACAGGAAGGTGCAATACCGGACCAAAATCCTTCCTGCCCACATGTTCGGTTAGCACTTCCCGCTAACATGTGCCCTAGGGGGCATTGGTATTCAATTATTGAGCCTACATTGTAATTGGAACCTTTAATGGTGGTGTTGAGCTGTTTATCTGGACTGCCGCATGAAGATGGATCTGTAAAGGAAAAATATGTCTCGGTATAAATAAAAATATGAAATTCCTTTAGCTCTACAAAAATAGGCATTAAACTTAAATTATTTATATTTTAAGAAACGTAAACTTGATTTTCCGAGTTGTTCAAAAATTTATTTTCAAAATTGTCCATAAACGAATTTTTAAAGGTTTCGACTTCTAATGGAGAAAGTGATTCCGCTAGTATAGAGTAAACCTGGCCTATTCCGTTTACATTTTGCATAATTTGACCTTTAACTTCAGTTTGATGTGGTTTGAATTGGTAAACTTTTAACCAGTTCGCTTAAGTTTGAACTAACTTGACCGTAACTGTCTCGCGAAAGATTTGTTTGAGCTAACCCGATCTGGAGGGGTCGGTGATTTAAGTGTGCAACTTGTCCGATTCAGTTTTGTTTGTTCTAACTTAGTCCAGTTAGGTGTAAGATGGTCCTACTTGATCAATTTTGAACTAAGTTGCGAACTAGACTGTACGAACTGAATTCGATCACGTCCACATAAATGGAGTTCGAATTAGTCAGTTAGATTGAACCTTACATAAGTTAGATTTGGCTCCGTCTGGTTAAGTTCTAAGCATCCCACCTAAGTTTCGCTGACGCGATTCTGTTTAGGTCAGACGCACTTCAGTTAGATTTAATTCCGTCTGGACGGTATGGTTCTGACCAGATTGATTAAGGTTGACTCTGACCCAATTTGATTTTCTTAGATTTGACCTGGCAAAGTCTGAACAAACTCAACCCTGTTTGGATGTAATACGCCTTAGTTAATATTGATACAAGATGATTTAAAGAAATAAAATCCGACTCGGCTAGTTAGGTTAGACCGGACGCAGTTCAGTTTAGTTTGATCTGGCCTCCTCTAATAAAGTTTTAAGCAGTTAAGTATGAACTTAATCCCGTTTAGATATAACATATTTTAGTTAGGTTTGATGTAAACCCGTCTGGATGGTTTAGATCTCGCCCAATTGAACCAGCCGAATTAGGTTAGGTTTAACCTATGTCGGTTCAGTTAATTTCGATCTGGTCCTTCTTCATTAAGTTTTAACCGGCCTGGTTATGTTTGAACTAATTCGACTTAAATTTGATTTCACTGGGCCTGGATGTTCTGAACCTAGCCCGGTAGGTTTAGATTGAATTTGACTAGTTAAGTTTAAATTGCCCTGCCTGGTGCAGTTTGAACTAACTAAATCCTAGCGGGGTGAAATTCGCTTTAGTTCATTTAACCTAGTTTGAATAAATAGAATCTGATATAATTCGATTGAGTTCCTTTGCTATTAAATTGAACTGACCCTGCCTAGTTAATATTTAATCAGGTCGATTATGTTTGAATTAACTACATTTCGATTAGAATAAACGAGTCTCAGTTAGGTTTGATGTAGATCCATTGAAATGGTTTAGATTTAACCAGAGATTCGGTTACTTTTGAACTAACCCTGCTCACTTAAGTTTGATCTAGCCCTAACTGACCATGTATAAACCAGCTAAATTTAGTTTGAACTAACTCGAACCTAGTTAGATTTGGTTTTGCAGAATAAGTTTGAGGTACTCGGTTGGTATAAATTACATTTGACTCAGGTCGATTAAGTTAAACTTCCAATCAGGTTACGTTGAATCGTCGTTAGCTTAATTACGGTTTCTCTAACTCTTTCTAGTTAGGTTCTATCGAACGCAATGAAGTTTGAACTAATTCGTTCCTAGGCTTGGTCTGAATCAGATTTGACATCAGACGGTCCGGATGAACTATATCCGGCGTAATCTGTTTAAGTTGCACCTGCCCAGGTCTGGTTACGTTTGAACTGGTTCGGCCCAGTTAAATTTGGTCTGTCTACACTGGTTAAGTTTCAACTGTCCGCTTAACTCTGATCTAACTCAACCCGGTTGCGTTTAAAAATGTTTGATTAAATTTAAATTAGGCCAATTATGTTTGGACAAACTAAATATTGATTAGGTTTGACGTGGCGTACTTGGAATGCATTAGATTTAACCAAGATCCGCATATTTTAGTCTAACTCTACGCACTAATGTTTAGGAACTAACTGGAATCTATTTATGCCTGATTCTTCATAATTAAGTTTGAGATACTCAGTCTGTTAGGTCAGTTTAACTTCTGCTACGGTTATGTTGGATCTACTTTGGCCCAGTTAAGCTTTATCTGGCTCTATCTAGTTAAGCTTTACTGAGCTTGATGAAATTCACTCCTGATTGAATATTACTCGTCTGAATTAGGTATGATTTAACCTAGTCCGGATGAATTGGATTTGGCTTAGGTCGCACTTGACCAGGTATGCTTAAGTTTGATCTAATCCAAGTCTGGTTAACTTCTATCTAACACAATCCAACTTGTCTATTTAAATTTCATCTGCCTCGTTCGGGTAAAATGCTGTTTGATGATGCAGGTTGATCTGGTAAGTTTGAATTACTTTGGGTTAATCTGGTTAGACCAAATTTGGCGCGTTTGTATTTTGTATAACCTTTTCAATGAAATTTTTCCACAATTCCTTTTTTGGCATCTCTCTGTTTGTACTTTCTCATACTTTGGACTAATGCTTTAAGGTACTGTACTTAAAAGTTGATATGGTTAAAATATCTGGGGGAAGTCTTTAACCTTTCATGGTACGTATCGTAAATTAACCAACATCAACCTTGCTTAAGAATGCGTATTTTTGTTAACCTGTCGGAAGTGTAATTTAATAAATAACAATAATATTCGTATGTCCTTGGTTGTACTTTATGTATGTCTGTTTCCAAATTAAAGCAATTCAGTTGAAATTGGAACTATTTTAAGCAATTCCTTAGGAGTGATTTCGATTGAACCCGATAAAGCCATTCTAAACACGAACATGGTAATACAATATAAGCGAAAGTAGCTCAAAGCAATTTTGCACTTCGTGAAGTGAACTTTAAACAAAAAACTGTAAGAAATTCTAAAGTTCTTTGTTTGAAGCCACACCTTGGCTGGAACTTATTCACTATTTCATGTCTCAATATACAACATTTGGCTGATAAGGTTTTGTTGGAGCTGTTTTAGATTTTTGCAATATTCCAAGTCCGCAGTTTCGTGTTTGGCATAAATTTAAGATAAGTGAAATTAGTACAAACGTGGGAACGCTTACGTCAGCATATCAAACATTTTTGATCCTTTATCACAACTGCAATTAATTGGCAATTTTTACAGAAAATCGGTAACACTCCTTATGCAACGGAATACATTAGAAAGGAAATTCGTGCTCGGAAAACAAGTGGGCAAGCAAAATTCACTTCAATACGATCCCAATTAAATTTATTGCTTGCGTTTATTTGTTATGCTTCGGCGATCCTTAAATATGTAAAAGGATGAAGTAAGCAAGTCCGGGATAGAAACAATACATTTCGAAGCCAACTTGGCGTATATTCCACTTTTTACTAGGCATGAATATGCATTAGTTTAATAAAAAATGTTACTTTTAGCGATAATTTGGTCAAGTGAAGACGAATCTTCCCATCTAAATAAAAATGTCAAACTTTCCACAAAAAGCTTGACATTTGAATGGATAAAGGTCCAAGTTCCCTCAAAATACCCACACAAATAAAGCAAGCCTGTACTTAAATGTTAATAATTTCTGCAAGATTAAATCTTGACCAAAAACAGTTAAACCTTGAGACTTAGAATGGTTACTTAAATAAGTCATGCTCTGCGTCAGGTGCTTGCAAATCATAATAATTCTTAGTCCAGCTTTACAGATTTAAGTTTTTTCAATCCCGATATAATAGGACTTACCGAAAGTTGGCTAGAAGAAAAGGGGCGGAAAAAATAAAGCAACAACTACCAGCAAATTGCAACTGAAAAATGACAATTTGCCTTTTTGAGAAAATAGAAAAGTTAGAGCAAAAGGAGGAATAATTACTGGAATAAAAAAAGGAAATCCAAGCACACGAAGTAGACGAAAGTGAACCAACCAAAAAAGAAGGAATACCGGAAAGAATATTGAACGTCAAGGGACTACTTTGGAGAATAGTAACAATATAAAATAACAAAGGCATACAAATTATTATAAACAAGAGAAAAGAAGAAAAGAAAAATCAGAGAATAAATACCTAATTTGTGGAGATTTTGTTGCAAAAGTGGGAGATTCGAAAACAATATGAGAAGGTAAAGATGAAGAAAAGATAAAATCCAATGACAAACTACAAAATATAAAAGGGTGATTACTGATACA
>JABXWE010041760.1:0-16160 GCA_014611495.1 Limonius californicus | reverse complement strand
GTGAATTTAATACTTTTCTTTTGAGAAAAATATTTTTATAGTAATGCCCTTATGTGTGTGAGGAAGCTTTATATTAATTTTGATTAACATTGAATTTGTTTTTAATTATTTGTTTATGATTGAATGTAAATTTAATTCTCAATTTCCAAATGTTTTATCAGAAATATGTCGTGTGAGATACCGAAATCTTTAAAATTTTGTGAAGAACAATTCAACAACAACAACAACAATTTTTGTGCAGATATCAAAGCTATTGTACTTTAAAGATATTTGTATTTAATTTGGTTCATTATAATCTTTAATTCCTATTTGTTGAGCAAGAAACAAAAAAATTTAATTGTATGTATTGAGTTGCCAGGAAACGAGGAGAAAAACGACGAGTTTTGTCTAGTAAAACAAGGCAGTGGGTCTTCAATTGTTTTTTTTATCGATATGCAGTTGTCATAGCTGGTCGGTAATTCTATTTACGCAAATTTGGCATAAACGTCAATGTAACTTGTGAAAATAGTGGAATCTACAAGAAATAATTAAAAATAAATAAATAAATGAAGTGCTTCGAAGCAATAAAATAAAACAATTTGATTACGATAAGAAACTTAAATATGAAATTTTATCTTAAAGCACTTTGAGGTTAGGACCTTAATTTGATTAATTCAAATTAATGAACAATCAGTGGTGTATCTTTATCGAAAGATAATATTAAGAGCTGATTTTACTTACGTGTGGCCGAGATTTGGATGCAACAAACAGCAACTAACTGCACTAATTTGAAACAACAAATACCCTGGATAACGTGTTCGCTGCTTGCTGTAGATCGTGGGACTCGTCATGTGTTAAAAGATCGTACGCGCCAAAGCTAGCCGATTTGAAAATTCAGGAAAGAAATGCATTACACCACAGTGGCAGTCAACGAACATGAGGAAAATGTTTCTAATAAAAGAACAATTTAAACAATTAGAAAGTACAAATAAAATTATAATTGTTGTTTTATTATGTTGATGTTGAATTTTTTAATCTGATAATCATCTTGATTTTCCCTATGTTGCCTTTGTATGTGTACTTGATTTATTTAGCAGCTACACGACACAGTACGACCAATTATAACAGCGACCCTGAGATCTACAATAGGGTTTGTGCAATTTATTTGATTTCGTGTTGGCTAAACAATTTATGAATTTGTTTATTTTGGATATTCATCTAGAGGACGATATCTTAAGAACTTGATATTGTTTTATGGCGCCCAATGAATAAGGTTTAACCAGACACTTGTATTTTATTTGCCCCAACCAACGTTATAAATATTATTATAGTATTTGTTTAGTTTATTTGTGTCACAGCCTAAATTTAATTTCGAACACATCAATATATACAGAAGCAAAATATTACAACTTACATGTACGTAGAATGACGAAAGAGATGGCAACCGTACAAAAAGTGGAATGCTAACTAACAGTACTAAGTTACGAAACCAAATTACAACATGTCAGGAAGAAAAGAGAATATCACGGGCAAACTACACAGGATAAATTTATCAAGGCACCAGATTTGAGAAATAGGTATAAAGGGCTTGATATAATGCAAATTGGTTTAGATAGAGGCTTCGATCCAGTTTGGGTCTGTGCAACGAAAAGAATCCTGCAAGGGAAGATGCAATGAATATTGCAAAAAGTACTACTAGAACATCTTAAATGTTTTAGAACAGTTAACTGTTGAAGAAGAAAACACATTTACCAGGCCAGATGTTGGAGTGCTGCTTAGTGTGTTACAGTCGGTTTCCTCTCTATGTTTTCTTGACCTGTGGGGATCTGTCGTTTTAGATATTAACAGCAAACAGATCGTCACGAAACAAATACCAACATTATTGAAAAACACATTTTGAAACGAACAATCTTAACATTAAACCAGGTCACACACAGGTGAACCCAAATTAATTAAATCTAAGCTAATAATACCTGAAAAAACATACTGCAAAAAGGCCTTGTACACACAGCATTTTCTTATATCGCTAAAGTTTTTTGAATAAACCATACGAAATATAAACTAATTTCACAGGATTTCACAATGTACGGCGTCTTCTCAGCGGGGCTTCCCCCTCGCCATACTAAATGGAACAGCTGAAGCGTGGCTAACCAAGGTCTTGAAAATTTACAGTTTTGATGGAAAATTGGTCCTTCAGGGAGGTGTAAAGCTTGAGTCAGTCCCTGGGTGTAGCGATGGAGTTTTTACAGTTGCTTCTCTAAAAACCGCTTGCTTTTGGCAGATTTTTTAATATTGCGTCATACGACGAAATTATCCAAATTGGTACTTTTTTATGAGAGTTTTGGGAAACCGAATATTCCCCTTCCTCGGACATATCCGGAATAGTACCGCAGAAAGCGATAGAAATTACGTTTTGCTAAATTTCTTTGATTCGGACGTCCGAGAACAATTTAAAATCTGTGTCACACTCAGGTCGAGAGCTTGAGCCTGACTTCCGTCCTTTCCCCGCACTTAACGGTGTGTAGGCTCGGGTTAATGCTGCGTTTGCAAAAGTTAATTAAACGTCGCACGTCACAAGGTCTACCTCCACACGAAAGAACTGAACATACAACAGTGTGATATAAAACTCGAGGTTTTAAAAACATTGAAAGTAAGAACAAACTAGGTAGTCAACCCTTCAGTAGGCTAAAGAAAGTTGTTATGATCTGCGAACAGTTATGGAGCGTGTTACGCGCCAATAGATCTTTTCCGACGACCCGTAACCAGATAGATGGAAAACGGCCTACAGCTTAGTTCAGAGGAGTAGGGGTAGTTTGTAAAAATCGCTTATGGGAGAAAATCTTTAGTTGTGTACAGGATAAGTCAAAATAAGTGGGCGCCACCTTCCAAATCCAGCTGATTGTAGGTCCTCGTGGAAGGCCGAGAAGCGAACAGCTTACGGGAATGGAACCTACCTTTATTGTGCCTCCTCCTATATATATTTGGAGCTTGCAAAATTTTTACACAAACAAATACAGAATACACAAAAATAAAAGAGGCAGTAAATTTTAAAACACATATAATGGAATTATTGAAATGGCGATACAAAAAGAAAAGGCAAGAAATGGTATTTTTACGAGTTTACAAATAAAATTTGAACGTTCAAGAAACAAAACTCGTCGCCGTTGACGCACAATATTTAGGATAATTCAATGAATCTGTGTGGCCAATGACGTAGAGTTTACAGGAAAAATACAGTATTACTATCTTTTACAATTAACAATAAACAATTGGCGACTGAAGATCGCTTTTAGGTTGCATAAAACAAGTTCAATATCGCGAAATTTTGCAAGTTAACGCGAGAGAAAACAAAAGATTTATTTTACACTGCACACAAAAAAACTGGTTCTTTACCTCGAACTTCGGAGGAGGCAGGCACAATTCCGGGAGGGTTGATTTTCAAATGCAGGTACAGTCGAGAAAGGCAATTTTTCCGGTCGGGGAAAAATGTAGAAGGCTTCAGGAAACCCGGGGGGAACGAAACGTGGGTCGATACGCTCTTGGGGAAGCAGATAAATCCCAACAATCACCTTTTCACGGCTTCCAACGCTTTTTTTCCGAATAAATCGAGATAAGAAACAATCACAATTGATTGTTCTGTAATCAGCCTACACTGTTAAAACTGCTATTAATCCGACTTAGCTTTGTCGAAATGATATTATTTGCCTACAGCAATATTCGGTACGATACTTGATTTAACAGGTGCCGCAAAAGAAAACCCGCTTTACGTGAACGTTCGTCTTAGACCCGAGCTTGTTGCCCATGTAAAGACACCGGAGTCATGAAAGGTGGATGACTGACTGACGTAAAAACGCAATGGGAATCTGCACTCTGCCCCCAAAATTGCACCATATTTCGACATGTGATGAAAAGTTCTAGAATAAGGGACACGTGAGTTCTCGGAATTGCTTCAGGTCACGCGCAAGAAAAACAAGAATCGGTAGTTTTGAGCCTACAAAAGGGAACTGTCAACATAACTTAAACTTCGAAAAACAAAACAAATAGCGAAATGGTAATCCAAAATAAGACTGCAATTAAAATAACGTTATTAATTCCTACGAAGCGGCAAACAATTTAAGAAATTAATTCATATAAAGCGGCAAATTTGAAAAGCACATAACAAGCGTCAACGTCGATGTAGAAAGAAGAGAGTAATGGTTGGCGAAGAATCACGAGATAGTGAATTGTCATATGAAACTGAGCTAAAAGGAGAAATGTTTCCTTCGATGGGGAGCGTGATCCAAATAATTACGAGATTTCAATAGCTTCATGTACTTTGTGAAAAATATGCCCTCCTTACTTCGTCAATTCATTTGAATGACAAATATGAGTGTCAACTAAATCACGATTACGATGCCATTAATATGGAAGAGTTCCTCGTTGCGAGAAAAAGGCTTCAGAGGATTACTGCTGTTGCTACTACACAAGATGAAACAGTGACGCGAAAGAAGGCCCCTTTAAACTTTCGCAGTTTGTTCGAAAACATAGTCTTGGAAACTTAGTTCTAAATATTGTAATATTGCTACGAATTTTTCTTACAATTGCCGTAAGTGGTGTAGGCTGTGAGAGGAGTTTTTCTAAATTAAGAGTGGTGAAGAATTACATACGATCTACAGTGAGTACCATACGTTTAAGCAATCTTACCATATTATCTATAGAGCAGCAGCTCACAGACAAATTTGATTTCAAGAATTTCATCTACAATTTTGCTAATAGAAAATCAAGAAAAATATCATTGTACGATGTTGAAATTAAAATTTTCACTTCAGAAGAAAACAGCCTATACGTCGTTTTAACTTTTTGTCTAAGTTTGTTTGATGTGTATGGAGAGGGGTGGTAAACTCAGGAACCGCTCCAGGTGGCACAAACTCTAGTTACGCTACTGCTTCTGTGGATACTCTAACCATCGAGCATCATGAACAGGCAGGCAATGACATAGTAGATAAACTAACAATAACTGTCTTCCATAATGTATAAAGAAGTGGAGAAATACCAAAGAATATGGCATGTTCGACTTTCAACAGGATATCAAAAAAATAAACTGAAACTGAGAAATGTAAAATCATGAACAGTCTATTTGATTGGGAGTTATTTCTTCATAATGCATTTTTAGAAAAACATGGGAGCTAGAGAAGCCATACTTAGTTTAGTGATAATGGTAGGAAGATGAGTGGATATTGAAAAAGACATACACGCTTGTTAAACAGATTATGAATATGATTCAATATACTTAAGACACGAGATTCTAATGGAACAATAATCAAATATATGTCTACATGGAAAAGATATAATAATTATGGGTTATCTATATTGGAAACGGATAGCATACGTATCAGTTGATGGAGTTAAACACGATGATGTTGCATTTTATTGCCACTGTTTTTCAAACAAACTAAAAGGTATCACAATAAATGAAAATGTATTTAATAGTATCTGAAATGCTGATGATCCAATTGTCTCTGCTGACAGTCAGAGAGCCGTCCAAATATTACTGGTTCGGCTATTTATCAAGGCCAAGATAATAAAAGTAAGATAATACACTTATTTACTTTAAGATCTGGTTGCGATGGGTAGATGGGCCGTTTAAGGCTTTTGGCCTTTCCAGCCCTGAAGTTTCTTTCTTGTTATGGGGTAGATATCTTCCTGATAGGTTGGAGCTGGATGGTTGGTTGGTGGGTGCTGGTTCCTGGGTTTTTCGTTCCTGATGTGGTGGATTCGGCATTCACTGCTTCTCGGTATCCTGTCGCGGCTTATCTGAAATTAGTAAAATTGGTTTTAAGTAGTGTGTGTCATCGCGTTATTAATAAAGTGTCACTAAAGCAATGACGTTGTCTGAGAGGTTGGGTATAGTTGAGAAAATAGAACGGTCGGAGTGTGTGTGAGTTTTCGAAGGGGTTATCTAGGAATGTGGTTAAAAAGTATAAGGTTTCGGTTTAAGGGTTTATGGGAGGTTTAAAGTGTTTCTATGTCAATGTGGATGCCGGGGGAAAAGGCATGGGAATTTTATTTCTGTTTCTGATTGGAGCGGTTTGGGTATCGATGTAGATTTGAAGGCTGGGATGTTTTCGGTGAAAGCCGAATAAGGATTCTATGCTAGGATTTGCTGGACAATGTGGTTTTTGATGGAGGCATATAAAGGAGCTTAATTGTTGCTAACGGGATGTTTGAAGTTGTACCTATGCATTGATTGGGGTTTAGGGATCGCGGCTTTGTGTTCGTCGAAAGAGGTTGAAGCGTTTGCGAATTTTTTTGGGTCCTCACGAATACCAAGGCTATGGCATATGTATGTTGGAAGGTGATTTCTAAGTATTGAGCTTGATTAAAAAGAACGGTTTATTGATCGGCGATAATAACATTAATACTGGAAAAATTCTATCAGAGATTTCCGAAGGAGTTTGAATATCTAAATAAAATGACCAATCATTTATCTACTTCCAGCTTGATTCTCCAACTGCTGGTCCATTGGTTGATGTTGCTAAAAGATATTTGAATTTCTTGAGATGCAGCAAGTAAGTAGTTTGTTGGTGGTTCATAACAATAAATCGCAAAACATTCATTTTCATGAACTCATAATATAAGTTAAAGAAATTGTAATCTATATAATAGTCCCGCAACTGCGAATAATAAGCGTAATTTTAATGGAAAAGCAAAATATATATGTGCAAAATTTTTTTATTTATTGAAATAAAGATATTAAAATTAAGCCTATAATATGGAGGTAAAGACACACCATTCAAGCTTAAATATAATTTTGTTATATTCTCGATGAAACCCAAACTTCCCCTTGCATACTTCGAACAGAATGCCCTGTGTATATTTATAATTTTTGCAACAATTTCGTCAGTTTCATTACACTCATAAAACTTAAAACTTCGTCTGAGTCGTGTTTTACGTTAATAGCATGAAAGTTGAAGACCCTTATCAAAACGAAGCTCGTAGATTATGACTATTTTAAATGACCCCATAGAGATGTAGTATTTATTATTTGTTTTAGAATGTTACTTGAAGAGAGGTAAAGGTATTAGAATTAAGAAACACAAAGTACTATGCGCATCATAGATTCAAGCTTACAAATAGTTGTGAAAACTTGCACTTGGCATAAAAATACGACAAATCTGATTTTCACTAATTTGTATGAAACTTCGTCGCCTTTATTGTAGATATACACGATTTTCACTATATTTGCCTTATCTATTTACATAACTATATAAAAATTTTGTTTTCTGGTATGGGTATAAAATATCCAACATTAAATATAAGTCTCTTAAATTTCCAATTTTCAAGAAACTATCACAGCTTGCCTACTTTAACTATAACACCCTGTATAGTTTAGTTTATAGTTAACCTAGTGGGTACAATCTGTCATGTTCGTTTGATTTTGCCGTTTCATACCGATTATAGTCTTATTTTATTGGCCGCTCCGTAGCCGATTACTAACTTATTATGTCCCGAATGCAGTTTAGTGGACTATTTTTTTTTTGTTATTCTAGAGAGATGCCGATAAATGCTTTGTCTACGCGCTTAATCGTGAACGTTTGCTGGGAATTTCCTGCCCTTGAGGGAACTCTACGTGTTAATTTGCAACATATTTCGTAATATGATGAAATACTCCAGCTAGGCTGTTGGATATTTGCGTTCGTTTCTTTCGGGAGTCGACTTAAGATCGCTGTTCGACCCGGTTGCTCGTTAAAACCTCGGCGCCGACGACAAGTACTGAAGGGGAGTCAGCCCAAGCTTCTGAGGGTGAACGCACGTGGTTTTGAGCCGGAGTTTTTTGGCAGCGCTTCTGCTAACTTAAGTTACCGTATCGTTTTTCTTGCCTGGGGCAGAATATTCTCGACATTGAGTCGTCGGATTAAAAATTAGCAGAGTATAGCTCTTTAGCAAAGACAATTTAGTGCAATTCTGTTCTCGACCTGTGTCGGATTACAGTCATTAAACCCGTGACACACTAAGTTGTTGCCACATACAAACCTCGTTCAACGAAGATTTTGTTCCGGACTGCAAGAACACCCAAAAATTCCCGTTTTCCCGAAGAAAATCGTGATCTAGCTTTCAGTGGCATGCCTGCTATTTTTGTCTGCATCGCAAGGACCTAGGAAGTACATCATTGACATTAATTTTAAGGGTTTTTAAATGACTTACAATTGACAGTGATTGTATGGCCGGTTTTTGAATAAGAGGACGTAAAAATCCAACCATTCAAAATATCGTAGTAGTAGTTGGAGAGGAATTGAAAGGCTTTAACGATATCAATAAAGAATGTCTAATTCTCGTTTTCTATTTTGGATTGTTTTGAGAAACTGTTCGGATCGAGTAGTTGTACACAACTATTTCACATTTCATTACAATGGACCTAATAGTTCTGAGTTCTGCCGCGCAACAATCCGCATACAAACACATGTCAATATTTTTGGATTTCTACAGGAATAAAACTTCATTCAAAATTTCATATACAGTCAGACTAGCAAATAAAAGTTATTAGGTAATTTTCAGGCATGGTTCTAGTTCTATTATTGTTGCAATTACAGAAATGAAATATATTGAATTTAAGCAGCACGATATAGCGATATAAATTGCGGAAAATGTTTTATGTTGAATCTTATATCTGAGAATTCGAACGGCATTCAAATACTAAACCATGATTATTAGAGATTTTGTTTTGCCTTGGCTTTCGTTTGCTTTATCTCCAAAATGAACATAAGTCGGAGATTTACATACAATCGCGTTTCCAAAATTTGGAGCAAATGCTTTACGTCAGTTACGCGTTAGTTCGCAAGATACTTTTTATTAGAAATACATGTTCTCCTAAAAATTAAAGTCTGCACTTAATCCAACAATGATATAAATATTGCTTGTTTACAAATATGATGAATAACGGCGAGTTATATATAAACACAAAAGGATAATCGATGCCCGTACAAGCAACGGAAACATCGATTAGAAATCTAAACAAAACACACCATTAAGGGGTATTAGAACATGCAAATTTGCAATCCAGGACAATAAACACCTTTATAGTCCTTTCATTATATGTATATCGGCTTAATTCTCTAGATTTACTTAGACTAATTGTGTAATTATGCGTTAACAAGACAAACTTACACAGTTAAACGTCAAAATCGTTCAGGATGGATTATGATTTATGTCATGTTGGCAATTTACACGCACACACAGAACCGTGGTTAATTATCAAATGTGCTTATCTTTTCGTGCTTGTGACATGTTTGATTCAACGTATTAAATCGTTTGTAAACAGATAAAATTAATAAAAATTGGAAGAAGTGAGTTTTTATGGTTTAGATATCCTAAATATTGTTTGCATAGCGGATTGATTGTTTGTTGTATGTAAAGCGAAGGCTTTTAAGCAAATCATAAGTGTTGGTGAAAATACTTACCAATGCAAATGAATTTGGATAAAGCATAACTTTAAAATAAGAATTGAATACTTGATAGCTGGTTGCTAATGTAGAACAAAACTAATTGCTCGTTGTAGCAAAACACAATTTATTCATCATCATCAGCTTCCAAGTTTAAACCTATAAGGTTTGTTCCGGTCTCACAGAAATTGATCAGTCCACCGCTTTTTGGGACGTCCTATTCTCCTTTCTCCAGACGGTCTATAGTGCAAGATTTGTTGAGGGATACGGCTATCGTCCATTCTATTTATGTGTTCCATCCAGTTGTTACCGTATTGGTCAATTTTTCCTAATAGATTAAATATATTTAATTCCTGGCATATCTCTTCACTTCTTTTATAATCAAGCAATGTGTAACCTACTACTCTTCCTCGGAATTTCATTTCTGTTGATTCAATTAGTTTCTTATCGTTCTGGGTGAGGATCTAGTTCTCTGAGCGATACAATAGGGCAGGGGCCGCCATTACTTTATAGAATTTCAACTTTGTTTCCTTGCTGGTTTCCTTCAAGTGCCGAGTTATAGTTCTACCCGTGTACTGAATTTATTCATCTTATTGTATACATCTTTGTCTTCTGCGTATGTTACGTCGAAGCCTAAATATCTGAAATATTTAACTTGCTCTATATTTTTGTTCTCTATGATAAACTTGGCTCTTATTGGTCATCAACCTGTGTTGAGATATTTTTGTTTTGTTGAATTTTCTTGTAGATTTCTTTAAGAATAACCACCCAATTTTGTGAATTTTCCAGATTTTAACTTTTTTTAAAAATTTCCAGATTTTTTTAAATTTTAGCGAATTTTCGTAGATTTTTTTTGGAACTTTGTTGCCTTCGGTGACTTTATTGTTGATTACGTAGTATTCTTTTGTTTAGAATCCAGTGTCGTACCTTTTTCGAATTTTGTAGAATCCTTTTGTATATTTTCGTTCCCTGTCCCGAAATTTCGCGAAACTTTGTCGTATTCTCGTATCGTTTGCAGGTTTTTTTGGTTTGTTCTCGTATCGTTTTCGCGTTTTGTTTGGTTTGCTTTGTTAGTCTTTTCGTTTACTGTCGTTTATTTTCGAATAACTGTCCTGTCGTTTCGTTTATTGAAGTTTGTTGTCGTTTATTTTTCGTTTCGCTCTCGTTTATCTTCCGCTTTTGAAATGTTTGATTGTTTTTGAGATTTATTTTGTCGTTTTCTTTTGTCTTTATGATTTTTTAATCAAGGCATTTGGTGTGTCGAATATTTTGAAGTAATTTTCTTTTCTTTATCGCCTATCGCATTTCGTTGTTAGATTGAACCTTTAGTTAACTCCGTTATCGTCTCGTTACCGTTTCGCTATCGTTATCGTTGCCGTTTTGCCTTTAGCGTTATCGTTGCCGTCTTGCCCTTAACACTATTGCTGCCGTTATGCCCTTAACGTTACCGTTACTGTTTCTGTTGTCGTCTCGTTAGCGTTTCCGCTGCCGTTCTGCCCTTAACGCTACCGATACCTTTTCCGTTACCGTTCTCGCTTTCGTTTTGCCGTGTTGCCGTTTGACAGATCATCGACTACCGTCGGATTTAACGCTCTTGTCTTTCTTCTTCAAGTTTTTTTCGTTGTTTAATTCCACTGTTCTTTTTTCGACCACCAATTTTGCCTTTACTCTTCGCTTCGTACCCTGAAACCTTTTTTGGGCTTGTTACGTTTGATAACTCCGTTTGTTGTGAGGCTACCGTGATGTGCTGATCCCGTTACGCACAGAACGCTCTCTTCATTTGGTGTTCGTTAATCGTCTTCAAGTCCCTTGTCCCTAAACTCCTCCCCGAGTTGTATCGGCAGGTTGGACGGAATCCTGCTCGGGTGTAAGACTTTCCCGATTGTGACGTTATTTACCCGGATTTGACTTTTGTGTGTGTGAATGTATGATAGCCTGATGATGGTCTTCTCTCCTCTTTGGTTTTCCTCCTTCGTTTTTCCACTGCGTTCTGCAGCCCTTTGTTGACTGATCACCAACAACCATCCCCTGTCTTATTCGTCGTCCTCTTTCCGCCCTCTTGTTTCTTTTGTTTCGGTTGGGTCTTTCCCCAATCTTTCGTCTGCTGTAATGGGGTGGGCATCGTTCCACAGCAGTGGGTTATTTTCGTCGATATCTTTGGGTTGGGTTTGTTTGTTTATGTGTTTGTGGATTTCACTTGGTTTTTGGATTTTCTTTTTTGATACCCTCTCGTTTTTATGTGTTCCTTTGCGTTTTGATTTTGTTCCTCGATTTTCTCTTTCTCAAGAGAATTTCAGGGAAATTCTCTTCAAGTAAGGGGGGTGTTATGTGATTTTCAAATTTGCCGCTACACTTAATTGATTCCGTAATTTGTTTGCCGCTTCGTAGGAATGAATATCGTTATTTTAATTGAATTCTTATTTTGGGTTACTATTTTCGCTATTTTGTTTTGACTTGAAAATTTAGTTAACGTTATTTTAATTGAAGTCTTGTTTTGGGTTGCCGTCGGTATTTTGTTTCGTCTTTCGAAGTTTGAGATGTTAACAGTCTCCTTTGTGTAAAAATTGCAGACTCTTGTTTTTCCGCGCTAGACCTTGAACGCTTCCTGGAACTCGGAGTGTTAAAAACGAATTTCTTCTAGAATTTCTTGCGTAACATTTCAAAATGTGATGCAATATCTTTTGGGAGAAGTGAGGTCCCGTTGCCTTTTTGGGTTAGTCCATTTTAGACGTTTGTGGGCTCCGGTTGTCCGTAAGCTCCATCAATCGGCAATCGTAATAACGTAAAGTGCTGCAGGGGCGGCTCGGGTTTTTTTTTTGAAAGGGGTATCTGTTATATGTTTTCCGTTTCGCTGTTGTACCAAGGGGTATTTAACAGGCCGTCGGCTACTGCCGGATTAAAAAGGAATAACTTGATTCAACCCCAGTAAAAGGCAACTCTTTGGTGAGTTGACCAATCGCCTTTCGGCGGATCATCTTCGAAGCCCGATGCCCGTGGTTCTGCAGCCATTTCTCTCAAACCATCGAAGGTTCCTGTCTTCGCTGGCGTTCATCGTTAGCGACTGGAAATTGCCGTATATTGAGCCTGCATTCGAAATTCAAGG
Source organism: Limonius californicus (assembly GCA_014611495.1). Classification (NCBI taxonomy): domain Eukaryota; kingdom Metazoa; phylum Arthropoda; class Insecta; order Coleoptera; family Elateridae; genus Limonius; species Limonius californicus. The sequence continues at coordinate 3,659 of JABXWE010041760.1, read as the reverse complement.
TAAAAACTTCCAGTTTTGTGTTTTTGTGAAGCGAAACTCTACGTGCAACTTGCAAAATTCATTATTGAATCTTTTAGTATCTGAAAACAGGAAGCGACCTTCAGTTGCGGACTGTATTTGTTCGAAGTGTAAAGTACGAGAGAAATTTTGTGTTATACATTGTATTTTCCTGTAAACTTTACGCCTTTGACCACACAGAGTCATTTTAACATAAATATTGTGTGTCAACGGCGGCGAGTTTTGTTCTATGAGCGTTCAAGAATTAAAATTCTGTAATACGACTTTTTGGTGTTAAACTTGTCATATTTTAACCAATATTCATATCATTATATGTGTTTTAAAGTTTGCTGTGTCTTATTGTGTCTTTTGTACTTGTTGTGTAAGGATTTTGCAAGCTTTAAATATACAGGTGAAGGCACAATTAAAGGTAGGTTCCTTTCCCGTAAGCTGTCGGCTTCTCAGCCTTCCACGAGGACCTACACAATCAGCTGAATTTGGAAGGTGGCGCCCACTTATTTTGACTCGCCCTGTACACAACTAAAGATTTTCTCCTATAAGCGATTTTTACGAACTCCCCCTACTCGTCTGAGCTAGGCTGTAGGCCCTTTTAGTTACGAATCGTCGAAAAAGTTCGATTGGCCCGTAACAAAAGTTCAAAACGGCAGATAAAACCAAAACGTTAATATTACAAAAATATACACAGTATGGACTTCCCGTTGAGTGTGGTACATGCCGAGATGGATTTAACGAGCACCAGGACCACGAAGATAAAGAACAAACAGAAAAAAATATTGGAAACTGAGACCTTTCGTCGGCTGCTGGGTGGTACCTGGAGCTTTTTGAACACGATTATGAAGGACGCGACAGCGGATGGCAACTACATAGACTAGCAGCTGATGTAGGCGTCTTTTGACACGTATTTGGATGTTCCCCAGAAGCTTGTACCTTTACTTGGGTCGCTGATCGTCTCCAACTCCGTACAGCACGTAGAACCGAAAGCTGCAGGTGACCCAGATGAGCTGTTTGGTCGGAAAACAGTCCCACGAGACTCCACATAGCATGCGGCGGATAACGTATCGGGTTTCTGGTAAAGTGTTTAATTAATCTGGGCTAGACCCAATGAGAATTTAGCAAAACACTAAAATAACTCGCAGACAACTAATTAAATTCTTCTGTAGATGGGGATGATTAAAATAATCCAAGCATGAAGATCCAGCAAACTTGAATCACATTCTACACTTTTACCAGAAAACCATAACTTGCATGGCCAAGAACTCAAAAGGAAGTCCCGTCTGATATCCACACTTCAGGAAATTCCACCCAACTAATTCAAAATCCACCTACAACTTCAAAAGGATTTCCCCAAAATTCTCTAACACTACAGGAACCCAAAAAGTTCAAACCAAAGTCGACGGTAAAAGGAATCTTAGGCAACCAAACACACCCATTAGACATTAGACAGCCAGGATGCTACTGCGAAAAATACCCACAACACCACGCGCTAAAACACAATTACAATCTAGTGAATATGTTTCCCAATTTCGTATTAAAAATAAATGTAGCAAATTTAAACAATAAGTGAAATTACTTTGGATCCTGAAGTTTTATATTATTTATTGTAATTTACATACTGATATTATACATTTTTGTTTGTATAGTCACTGGAATTTCCTACTTTTATATAAATTAAGATTTAGTATTAAACACGTAATTTTCGAAAAATTGAAGTTATGAATATAATATCTAAATGGTATAAATATTGATCATCCGTCAACATTTTCAATTTAAAACCGAAATTACGAATAAAAAAGTGATGTGTAGATATTATTAAATAAGTCATTAAAATATTTCCACACAGTAGTATTCTATTTGACAAAAGTTGCATGCAGCCAAAAGCTTGAGAGAATACAAACTTGATAAAACTGGTAAATAAAAAAACAAAAATTTATCACTCAGTAGGTAATGAAATAAACCGAATAATAGCAACTAGACGAAATAAAAGAACAATACAGCCCACCACGGTATAATGGGTTGCATAACACAATTTTCTTCACAAAGCTAACGAGTAGCTTCAGTTCATTGTATTCAGCCATTAATCAAAAATATCTCAAAAGGATTTATTTGGTATTATTCACGTAAGGCTATAGAAAAAGCAAGCACAAATTTCTTTAAACGGGTTTATAAACCCACTTTTAAACAGGCATAATATGCATGCAAATTGCTTTTCACGTCTCCTTTATCTAAGCGAACAATAAAAATCTTTTTTCCTAAAGGAAACATTCTTCTTGTGTGCGATTCCGCATAAATTTCTCCCAGAATTTCTTTTTTCCCACTGACTTCTCCTGCTACAACGCATTTCTATCACGCAAAACGAGGTGTAAAGTAACAACTGATTGCTGATTGCCGGTAGTTAATACAGTATTCAATGCAGAACTCAACAATCGCATTCTTACCACACGTATTTGCATACAAAAACCTTGCATTAGTACACAAGCATTTCCGCATTACATTCCCAATACGTCGATAAGTGCATAAGATTAAAAAGAGATTTATAATTTTGCGTGAATCATCGCATTTTTAAACTGTTCTCTTCTTCCGAGACGGAATAATAGCTTTTACTGGACTCCCACGATTTCCAGCCTGTAATTTTTTTTGATAGCTGTTATTATGTTATTACAATGTTTGGGCTATGTTTAGGTGATGTTCGCTTTGTAGTTCCTGAAAGCACAAGTATACGTTTTCGTATACGGCAGATCAAAATATACACAGGTTTGGAAGAAAGATCGCCTCTAAAATTAACCGCAATTTCGGCAGCGCGTGTAAACTTGTAATTTTGTAAAGTAAAGAACATCTACAACAAACGTAAGTAAATTGTAGAAGAGTGAAAAAACATTACTATCGGATTGCTCATTTTTTAGTGGATATTGTAGTGTATCTATTTTCGCAATAAGAAAATTATGCGTCTAGGAAAAAAAGTGTATGATCCTGGGCACTTATAATACTTCTGAAATTAAAATACATTTCAAATTAATAAATGAAAAAGAAGCGTATATCTGTTATTTATTCTAGTTTAAGCGGCTGTTGAGGCGGCCGTGGGCTAGAGGTCAGCGGGTTAGGCTTGTAAGCTCGAGGTCTGGGGTTCAATTCCCAGTACTGGAACATAGGATTTTTAACGGCTGTTCTCCGTGGCAAGGCAGTTGCAAATAAGCGAGGTACTTACACATTCCGTGTTTCGGAACCCACGTTACGCTGTAGGTCCTCTAGCTCTGAGGTACTTTAAAACGCGCAACACAGGTATAGGAGAGAAGACCGTCGCAATAAAGTTTAAATATATTTTAAATTAGTAAATGGAAAAGAAACGTATTACTGTTATATTTTATTCTAATTTAAGCGACTGTTGAGGCGGTCGTGGGCTAGAGGTCAGCGGGTTAGGCTTCTACGCTCAAGGTCTGGGGTTCAACTCCCGGTACTGGAACATAGGACTTTTAACGGCTATTCTCCGTGGCAAAGCAGTTGCAAATAAGTGAGGTATTTACACATTCCGTCTTTTAGAACCCACGGTATGCTGTAGGTCCTCTAGGTCTGAGGTACTTTAAACCGCGCAACACAGGCATAGGAGAGAAGAGCCTCGCAATAAATTTAAATACATTTCAAGTTAA
>JABXWE010041739.1:0-11813 GCA_014611495.1 Limonius californicus | reverse complement strand
CCCAACAAAATGTGAAAATGAACAAGTATTTAGTTGCAACTGATTTGTAATTTATTAAGGTAAGTAAATTACAGGTTTTTCGTCAAGATTTCTTTCTTTCTGTTACAATTTTCATATTGTCAGATTCTAAAGCTTAATGTAGACGGGACAATCCCTAGGCTACTGCAATTGATTTTTTTAAAAATCACTTTCTATGATATAGGAAAGTAAAAATTGGGAATTCAAATTTCTGGTTAGCTTTAGCAAACAGTGCTTAGATAGAACAGAAAAATCTGTGTATCCCATTGAGCCGATTTTTTCTTAACGAACAGTAACTGGTAGTATTGTGTAAATTCTTTAGTGAAACGCGTAGTGGTTTCATTTTCCTAAAATAGCACCACTGAAAGCTTTATTACCAGAAACCTAACAACTTCCCACATATTAAAATATTCCGTTCATTTTACTGCTTTTCTCAGAAATCGTTTGCATCGAGCAATTAGAAAATTAAATGGAATTTATAAACTGTGATTCACAGTGTTCATGTAAACAAATGTCAGCAGATATATGTATTACGTTCATAATTTTGTAATAATGTTATCTTTCGGTTTAGAACATAGTTTCTTGTATTTTTTCGATTGTGTGAAAGCCCTTATAAATAAATAAAAGATTTCAACGATACAGTTTTATTTGAGGCTCCAGTTTACAATGTATCAGCCATACTAGAATTTTACTGACATAAGCTGAACCTGTGGTTTAGCCTCCATGATTTGTTCTAAAACTTATAATAATAATTATAACATTTATTAATAAATATGTAAGCTGTCTGAAGATGGAGCTGCATAATAAGCAATTAATACGTCTGGTACTTTCGGTAATACTAAACGACACGGGCGCGAGTAGCTAGATATCAGAGGCTCTGCTCTGGAAAACAATGTACCTACCCGTGACCAGACAAAATCTTTTTTATTTTTTGTTAATGGCTCATCCTGTATATGTTTATAGTTTTCCTATACCTAAGTATGAATCCGTATACCGAAAAGGTTACAAACAATAACAGTCAATAATACCTGGTCTGAGGCCATGCATTATTTGTAACTTCTGAATACATAAATTCAATAAAGTCTTTCGCGCCCAGAAAATGATGATGTACCAATTGTGTGATAAACCTGGATAGAGTCTATCCAAGTTCTTTAAAGGTGTTTAATAAATATATAAGTATTCACATGAAAGGGGGTCTAGGTTGCACTAAATCTTAATTTTTGCTTCAACTTAAAAAATAGCAATTTCAAATATAAATAAAGAATTGTGTTTATAACCACAATTAGATGGCTTTAAAAGAATGCACAATGTTCGTTGCATACGGTTATCTTCACATTAAAACCTACAATAAATACAAAAATAATTAATTTAAAGTTTCAGACTTCCGTGGTTTGTGTCTAATGAACCCATCTCCGGGCTTACATTGCATTGTCGTAGAATTGATTGACGCTAACCGTTGCAGGTAGCATTATCAAAGTTTAATAATTTGTGATATTACATTTCGATACTGCTACCTGCAAGGGTTAGCGAAGCGTCAGCATCAATCAATTCCACGACGATGCGGTCTAAGTCCGAAAAGATGATTTATTTCAAGTAATCAATTAAAACGTGCAATAATGTTTGAGACAATTAAGCACGGATACAAATCACATTTAGTCTAACCTTGTTTAACATTTTACAGATGCTCTATTCTAACATTTCGTAAAAAGCTGCAAAACTTTCGATCATTTCCTCTTTAGTTTTAATGCAGATAAAGCTGTATGCTATGCGTAACATATATATTATTGATGTTTCCGGTCGTTCTCTTAGGGATGTCTGTATTTATATCAAATATTGTTATTTTTTAGTTATACCTAAAGCAAAAACTTCTACATAGTGCTAGACCTTATTTGCCACTTATTGAACATCTTCAAAGTAAGTTAAGCATTAACTTTAAGTAGACATTAACTGTAAGTAGATGGAAAAGACAAAGGTATATATATATATATATATATATATGATGTTGTTACCTCCACATGATTTGTTATACATTCCGAAGTAAATATTTTGTATTATAGACTAAAGAATAACTGTAGCAACTAAACTAAGTTTCGATAACATTTAAATTAAAAGATATAAACTCTATATATTAAGTAAACACACAGCCAATATTTATCGAAAAAGTTGTTAATCATCCTGTATATAAAAACATTGGCCAATGTTGTAGTATTTAGCTATATAACATTAGAGAACTGTCCAAAATTAAGTTTTAGTATTACAAGTGATAATTGACTTCGGCATTTACTAAACAGTATGCTAGTCAGCTTTGAATAATCTTGTAAATTATGAAACAAATTAGGTAGGCTATGTTTAATAGACGTGTTATTAGTGCTAAAGTCCTTCCGACGAATCAGGTAACGTACGTCATTGATCACATGATCCAAACTGGCCGTATATACATATAAAAATAGATGTATTTACTGAATACTGTAACCGGACAACTTATTGTTTTTGCCTTTGTAAAATTAGAAAACCAAATAATAAGTCTATACATTTTTATAAATAAAACAGAAATCTTGTTATATTTCACAACAGAATTTTTATACGGTTGGTAACACTTTGGATACGTTTACAGTCACTTCTCGACTTACGACCATTCGCATTTATGACGAAAAAATTTCATAAAAAATTTTAAAAATGTATCAGTTTTTCATAGTTTTCGTCAAATATATGGTATACCATATACACATATATCCTGTACGCTTCTGGGGTTTTTGTATCAAATTCGACTTACGACCATTTCGATTTATGTCCGAAGCTGCGGAACCGAACCCCGTTGTCAGTCGAGAAGTGACTATATAGCTTATTTAAGTATAGTTTTGACAGACGTGTTTAGGTTTGTTTGGTACATTCAAAAGTAGGGTTATAACATTTTTAAATCGTTGAAAACTTCATGGACACCTACAAAGTGGCGGCGTACGAAATATTCCGATGAAGTGCATTATCTGATTCGTCATAAGGACTACACTTAAAAAATATTGAAAATCCTTCAATCCAACTGGGTTTGTGCTGCTAGAAGCAAACTCACATGTTGAGGTACATAACCTAAAGATTGGAATTTACAAGTAGTAAGCGTAAATAATACTCTAGATAACATAATTTTCAGTGCAATCAATGATAATAGCTATACTTAACCAATATACTTCACATTATATATAATTTGTTTATTTAAAGTGAAACCATCAATCACTTAGGTTAGTTGTAAAGTGGTGAACGCAGCCGTTTAGGAAAAAGCGCTACTTAAACGTGATGCGCATGGGGAAACAAAGACAAATTATATTTCTGAGTTTTATTTTTAAGAGCGTGCTTTCCATACACCAGCAGGAATCCTCTAGGGAGGTCGTTATATTTTACCATGTTTTTATGCTATAAAGGGTGAATTATGGTTTCTGCAAATCAGCTAGAGTACGATGTCGTATACCCTTACCAAAATATATATTAAATTTAGGTTGAAGGTTATGTACCTATGAGAATTCAAAACGTGTGCTAATTAGATTTATGTTTTATAGGTATCTTGTTAAATTTTAATGTTGTCCTAACTTTCGGTGAAATTTCGAACTGAAATCGTGAGAGCAGTACAAATTGAAAACATAGCGAACACAGGCAATAAATTGGGTAGGAACTTGAATCGTGTTTGCAAAGGTAAAAGGAAAAGGACAGTTTTGTTTTTCAGAAAGAGTACGTGACGTTAATCGAAATTCTACTTCCTCGGTACAGATTCATGTTTTCCTCGCCCTTTTGCTACCTAAAAGAATGTTTATATGTTTTGCACTTAACGATTTGCGTAAAAAAGCACGCTTTTAAGTAGCGTGCAGGGCTTAAAGCAGCGGTTCTCAAACTTTCGTATTTCGCGCGCCCCCTTTTTTACCTTGAATATTTCTGCGCCCCCCTCATAATATAAGATAGATGAGAGTAACTCAATACGCAGGAACTTATTTAACTCGATTTGGCAATATTGACTACGCTGCGTTATAATGCTTTCGTTGTGATAAAAATGTAAAACATTAATTCTGAAGTTTTGTTAATTTATTCAACCCCCCCCCCGTATAGCTTCGCCCCCCCCCCCCAAGGGGGGCGTGCCCCACTTTACGCATGATACTACATTTAGAATGCTCTTGTGGAAGTACGTTGCTGATCACACGGTTTCATCATTAATATGGGGAAAAAAGTAAAAATAAGATTGACACTTAGAAAGCGAAACGGTAGAAGATTTTTACCATTGAAACGTTTCACAGAAAAAATGGATTGCAGGCAGTTATAAATATCTTTGCAATCTAGAGCTACTGGTTCTGTAAGGCTTTGCATAGTAGGGTAGTCCGCCATATTTAGTCTTTGCCAAAGGGGGGAAATGAAAGCACGTAAACTACAGGTACTTAATTTAATTTTTATATAATTACATTTATGAGTACTAAGCTAAAAGTAAGCACTAAAAGAATGGGCTTTTCATGTTTTCTTTCATGAAATTTAATATATATTAGAAAAAAATTGCATTTTTTGTTTATTGCAGGTATACAAACAATTAAATGCCTACAAATTGTAACGACAATTTCAGGGTACTATTATGGCGGGTATACTGATGTACACTGGCTTGCAAAAACATCGCGTACACCTATTTTGCGCTGTATTAAGTCGGTCATGATTTTTTCATTTGCCAGTGTCAAAATCGTAAAATGCCAAGATTGACAGAAAACGAGCAAATTCTTATCGTTTCTAAGTTAGAGTAGCTATAATTTGTAAGAGCAATAGCAAATAATTATGGTCTGAATAAACGTATCGCTATGAGCGTGAAGAAAAGGTTAGAGGAAGAAGGGAGAGTAAACAGAAAAGAAGGTTCGGGACGTCCCAAAATTAAAAATAATGGTCAAGATCAAGATGAAGTGCTCTTGAATTATTTCAGGGAAAATCCATTTCAAATTGCGAGGGACGCCGTGTTTGCAACAAACATGGTGGTTAACCGCATGCCGGAGGATTAGAATTTCTGATTTGAATAACTCAACAAGTGCTAAGAAAATAATATTAACAGAAGAGCAATCTCACATTCTGTTTTGGTTACCTATGTTTATAGCCACTAAATTTTTGGAATTCAAGATACAATGAAAAATATGTGGCCCCAAGGAACAGGTTTGGACGATTTTCCGTAAATGTTTGGGCATGGATATGTGTGCATGGTCCGGGTATAACTTGCCGTATTATTGGCCGTTTGAATGGATAAGCTTATCTTGATATTCTTAAAAACATTATGCTTCTTTCAGAAGAGCAAATATATAGACAACAGCTTTATCTTCCAACAAGATAATCATCCTGTTCATACGGCCAATATAATACGTAAGGCAGTAGTTTTGGAACAATAATATCGAGGTACTGCCTTGGACTGCATGAAGTCCCGACCTTAATCTTATAGAGAATGTCGGGGTTTGTTGTAAAAAAATTATAAACGCGACTTTAGACCTCAAAATAAAAATGAATTGTGGCAGCTATTGCAGACAGCTTGGAAGAATTAACACGAGATGAAAATAGAATACGCATTTCTCTCTCGTTCTCTTCTGTTTAGCCCTCTTCAGTACACTATGTGACACAGGCCTCCTTTTCTTGCTTACACCTCCTTCTATTTTGTGCCAGTTGGTTCCATTTGAAACCTCCAACTGTTTTAACACCTTGTTTGTTGGCGTTCAATTGGTCTTGTGATTGCCTGGTATCCAGTTTAATAATTTCTTTGTCCATCTTTTTTTTTAACGTTGAGAACAAAAATAATAGATGGACAAAGAAAAGGCATTTACACAGCAACAAATAGGTGAAAACTTGGACACGTGATTTTTAAAGTGTACGCGATTTTTTGCCAGCCAGTGTACATAGTTTGGATCAATTAAGCAGGTTTGCTTAAAGCGGAGTTGCGCAACTATTCTGAGAAATTGGTATTTACGTCGTTTCTCATAGTCCAGAACCGAAGCAGTTGTGATATACAAGCCAGCAGGTAGGTTTGATGACGTCACATAATAAGGGAAAACGTTATAAATTGCGAATTTTAACTACAATTACTTTTTAAGTAAAAAGACAATGATAACAATATCCATAAATAATTGTGGAATAAAATTAATATTTTCAGATACTAACTACTAAACAAAATATTAATATCAAACAAGACAATCCACAGAGCAGTGTATATAGAAACTACATACATTCTAGTTTATTTTTCTGGATATTTGACATATTCTGTATCTTTTCGGCTTAAAATAGTATTGCGCTGTTCGTGTGTACCGGATTTCTGCCCCTAAAAACTATAACATAAATGACTTAGATAATTCTCTTTCCAAAAATAGTTAAATATAAGCTATCATAATCGTTTTAAAACATATGTTTGGATGATTACTGCAAATTGGTTTGAACAGAGGCAGGAATTTGTTATGATTTAGAACGCAGAGGGAATAGGCCATTCCATTTACTGAATATTTGATTTTTTGACGGTCAAAAACAAGAACTTACAGCTTCTGTAGCCATAATCTACAGATCGTTTTTGTACTTCAACTCTAATATTTAAGCTGCAATCAATGTAAAATAGAAAATTAATATGGTTCCCAGTTTATCATCTAATTAAACAACGAACAATTTAATTTTTTTTATTAAAATATATTTTAATCGACCATCGAGTCGGCTCCATATCAGATGATGATGATGATGATGACATTTTATATTGGATTTTTTACAGGAGATATTCATAAAATAAAAACTTTTTGTGACATTTCGAAACTAAAGCGCACAATTTAGCCATCTTAGTTTAACGTTATAAATACAGCTTCTCAGAATATAACTACAAAGTTCCATTGCGATTCAGTCTATCAGCATGTTATAACGTATTTGTAAATTCTTGATAGAAATAGTTTTTCCATGAATGCGCAGTTTTGCTTCTGTTAGATGCTTAGTATAGAAGTTCCTGTTTTCATTATTACCGAAGAACGCTGGGACATGGTGTAAACCAGAGCTCCTCGGAATTATTCTGTGCGCGGTTCCACTGTTTGTAGTTTGTACACGTTGTTTTAATTGATTCGTCGTACGTACGTAATTCTGTTCGCCATAATGGTTCGTTTAAATATTTGTTTTAAAGTATAGGTATATAATATATATTTTTGTTTTATATACAACGAATAAGGACACATAAAAATGTGGCAAATTTTAATCAAGTCTAAAGTTGTTTACATTTCCAAGGCAATATAAGTAACAATACAAAAATAATTATTTTAATGTACTACATACTCGCTGGAAAACAAGCTTTTGTTATACAAAACTATAATTAAGCCCATTTGGACCTACGGACTACAACTGTGGGGGACCGCCAATGCTTCAAATCTCGAAATTCTGCAGAGGTTCCAAAGTAAGGTGCTTCGAGTTATCGCGGATGCTCCTCGGTATGTACTAAACTTTGTAATTGAACGTGATCTGCTAGTTCTCTCCATTCGTGACGAAATCAAAAAACAGTATGTGACATATCATAATAGACTTGAAATCCATCCAAATGAACTGGCTAATAAATTAACAGACACTACCGGAAAAGTTAGGCCGCTGAAACGTTTCAAGCCGGCGGCCTTAACTACTAGATTCAATTAGTTAGATTAGTATATTTTAAATAGCATATAGTCAAAAATACCTAATTATGAAGTGTAAATTGCAAAGAGAAGGATCACAGGATGAATCTCTACATGTCCATATCTTATTATTAAGTCACAAAGTTTACCTATTGTTCACCCCTTGAACAGATTGTAAATATTCATGGAAAAAAAAGTACTCATATTTAAGTATGATTTCTTATTTCAGTAATGTTTTGATTATATTTTTTACCGGACCTCCCTTTCCGTTCCATTATTTTCCCAGTATAACCCTTTAACTGTTGTGTGACATACTCTCCAAAGAAATGTTTTCAGCTAATTTATTTAGGATGGACAAATTTCTGTACCGGTGATTTATAATCATACATTTTACTATGACATACATTGAAATTTGTTGATTCTAACTACAATTGTATTGATTTACTTCTTAGCATACAGCTTAGCTCATCTAAATAGTATTGAGGTATGGTATCGCATAAAGAATTTAAAAAAATCAGTAGGGGAGTATTTTAATGCTGGTGGTGTATTACCCCATTGGAAATGCTTTCAGTACGCTTTTTTCTCCGATAGGCGAGGAAAAATAATTACAAACCTGCGTCCAGTCACTTTATTCAGTACAAAGAAAAGGAAACTAGTTTACGATTGCATTGTACTTTGCAATAATGCCAGACATAAAAGCTTACACAAGGTGACTCAACTGTTAGTGCCTCCTAGTGTCCCTACTATAAAGGACTTATAACTTACTTTGTTGTTTTTGTTAAAGAAGTTTACATTATTCTATTATTTTACCATTAAAAGGGACGCTAAATTGTAAAATAGCTAAAGTGAGTTATCTTTTATAAGAAAAGGTGTTGGTAACTGTTCAGAAGCAGGTATTAGTATTTATTACAAAATTATTTATTATTATATTAATGCTAACAAATAATGAGAACAACGGAATTGAAAAGACTCACAATCACATCAGGTCACACCTTCCATGATAGAAGAACAAAATCGCTCAGCCCAGAAAGATGTGAAATAAAACACGTCGTGAGGCGGACATCAACGCGTAGAAGAAACTAGAGAGATCATGTAGAAAGCATGAGAGAAGATGGATTGGTTAAATGGTCAAACTCAGAGAATCCCAATTAAATAAATTGTAGAAATTCCCTATAAAACAGTGTTTCCAAACTTTTTTAAATACGACCCCCTTTACGCCAAAATCTTCCTCGACCCCCCTCTTGTAATACAAAACTGCATTCAGTATCAACGGCAAAACAGCCAACTGACGCCATCTATTACCAAGTAGCGCAATTAATTTATATGTTCTCTGTGATTCCGGAAATAACCACCATATGCGGGAAGGTGCTAGATGGCACTGGGATAATTTGGAAAATTCATTTTCTTTGTATAAGCGGACTGCGGTGAGATTAGTCATCATTTCAAAATGGTGTGCTGTACTGCTGACTGTGTGCGGAATGCACTAAATCGATAACAAAGATTTAAGGTTAAGTATGAGCTATATCTTTCTTCCTTAGCGCTGAGGAGAAACACCTGGCAGAGAAGAAGCCGATGCCCAGCAGTGGAACGGAAACGCTTTTGATGATGAGCTATACTCGTCTTGTTACAGATGGATAAATTTGAAAACGGTCATTACAACCTTCCGCGTCTGGCAGTGATAGGAAGTGATACAAAGAAAAATAGATTGTATAGCCATGAATATCTCAATGCTTATTGACACTTTCATGCACGGTACTAATAAGTACGAGATTGACTGGACAAAATGTGTTACTTTATGCACCGATGGCGCCAAGGCTATAGACAGGTCTGGTCTTATTCTTAGATTAAAAGAGAGAATACCAAATGCTGCATGGTTGCACTGTTGTTTACATCGAGAAGCTCTTGCATCAAGGGAAAGGCAATGCAGACTTTTGAGGGATAACGTCTTAGTTTTCCAGTTAAAACCGGAACCTTTGAGGTACCTGAAAGATCAGAAACCGGAATATGAGAACATTTTTTCTAATTACCTATACCTTCTTTGCCTCGCTTTCCTTGCCAATATTTTCTATCACTTAAACACTCTGAATAGCAGTTTGCAAGGGCGCGATATTAACATAATAACAGCTACGGACAAAATTAACAGATTTATAAAAATCTTGATTTCTGGTCGAGTTCAATTAGAAAAAAGAAGTTTGATACATTCTGGTGCGTTCAAGAACCCATGGAAGACTTAGTTAAGGATGATAATATGACAAATTGCAACGTGCGATTTCTTACGCCTGGTTGATTGGCATTTAAATTTTCAATGCAGCATTTTGGATTGCATATTTAAGCTTTTGACTAATTCCGTTTTGGCCTTGTGGAAGTTTCGTGTCATCTACTCGTGTATTTCCGGTTCCGGAAATGGTGAATTATTTGGGTTTTCCGTTTGAAACATAACTGTACGAGTTCTCATAGAAGGTGCACGTGTTTTGAGTTAATTTTAGAAGTCGTTTTAAGACTTGGAAAGTTTTCCGATTTGAATTTTCAAGACACATTTGGGAAGTTCTTAGGCATCGTTAGAGTGATGTGAGTTCCCGGGAGTTGATCCCAATCTGTGTGCAATTCTTTTGAGAGAGTCTTTTTCGCCAGTTAACATCTTTTGGTAAGCATAGAAAATCCAATTTCTCTTGTTTCAGTTCTAAGACTATTGAAATTATTTAGGCGAATTGGCTGGGGTTAGAATTGACAGAATTTAACAGTCATTTGTGAAAAATCGAAGAGATCCTGTGGGGTCGAGACCAGCGGAGTTATCTGCCGTGGAGCGAAACCGTGTGTACGACAGGTGTGGATCAAGATAGCGAGATCACAGGTGTGTCAATTGCTTTTCACATTCAATTTTCACATATAATTTCGAGAATACGAGGGGTTCCGGAAAAATTATAGTTTAATAGCAAGAAATCATAGTAAAATTTGTAATTGTATACTTAAATTGGTAACAAAACTAAGTACACTTTAGTTAGTAGATGTTTAACCTCAATTGATGTTGTATTTTGTAAATATTGGTGATAATTTTATTTGAAATTCTGGAAATAATTGTTAAATGGTCAACAGTATAATTAGATTTTCTTTTATTGTTTAAAATTCAATTAGAAAGGGGGAATAGTGCGGAAGTTTAAACCTTGATTAATAGTGCGCCGATACGAATACCATTATATCGGTATTTCTACATCTGGGTGTTTGATTCGCGAGGCCTCGAGGAATTTAAAAATACTTAGCGGGTTTGGTCGCGAATATCATTATGGTTGGAAGCGGAATAAATGCTTCGTAGTCTGGTAATCATTTCGCATTATTGCATTCCCGATATATTAAAGAATTTTGTTTTATTAAATTGTTTAACGGAAGGTACTGTTAGCCATGATTGGCTAAATACTGTTATTTAATGCCTATTTTAATTTCAAGAGGTTGTGTCAGAAAGATTGAATTGTGTGGATCTTTAGATAAATTAAAATTTGGTAACTTATTATTGTGTTTTATTGTGTCTTGGGTTAACATAATTTACTTTGGTGACAAATTGAGCAATCACCGAAGCAAGGTAGGTCAGAACTCCAGGAAGGTTCCTGTTTACGTCGTGTCATTTTCAAGGACGAAGAATATTTTAAACAGGTGGCGCCTAGGCTTATCAAACGCCCCCCTTCTTCGACTGCAGCTGGTCGACCCTTGTTCTTGATACCTCGACCTTGCATCGTAAATGGTAGTTTCGGTTGTATTGCTTCTAATTAGCATAAAAGAATTGTCGCCGTCTGTTCGACTAGGCGTTACAAAATTCTAAGCACGTGTTTGCAGATGTGCAAGTTAATTTGCACGATTTAAAACAACAGTTCTTTGACTATTTCCCCAAACCATCCAAACAAAAGTAAGAAATCGCTTCGAACTTGATATTGATGATATAAATATTATTATGTATCTATCGAATACAGAGCCCAGATTTAAAAAGCAAGCACATACATCGCATTAATGTTTTTACTGTGCAATTTGTTTTTATGTTTGAAGTTAACGTTTTTATGTTTAGGTTCTTGCATTTATGGAAAATTTTAATATTTTAATTTTGATTTGTTTTTGTTTATTTTGTGGAAGGCAGAAACAAATATGTCTTCAAAAGGTATTTTGATTTATTTTGAAAATCCCCCCCCCCCCCCC
>JABXWE010041738.1:0-14340 GCA_014611495.1 Limonius californicus | reverse complement strand
AAAAATAGACAACCCAAAATACATATCACGAAAAGCGATCTCTAAATTTTTTAAAGTATTATGAATCAGATATGCTTACCCTTTAAAGTTATACCAAAGAGCAGTATATTTATACAATATACTGCTCTTTGGTTATACAATCATATTGTAATGTTGGTTGCCTAAGTAAAAACAAGAATTGTCATTTTAAAAGCCATTAAAGAACTTTTTCGGTATTAAATTAAAGCACAGCAGTCAGAGGCGAATTAACCTGGCTGGGGCCCCTAGCGGTAAACGTTGCGGGGCCCATAAAATGTATTTGCATATATTTAAAAAAAAACAGTCTAAAGCATTACTTTAAAAATATAATTTAGTAAATTCTACTCTCTTCGGATTTTTCATAATCATCTTCTGTGGTATTTTCAGCATTTTTCCTTTAACAATTCTTTTTTATTAAATTTACTTATGAATTAAACAAAATAGCAGAATCTCACAGTTTAATAATATCAACACAAAAAATTAAAGTAATAGCATTCAGGGGAGTTGAGACAATTCAAAAATAGTAATGCAATAAGAGAAGGAACAACATTTAACTTCCTTGGATCAACCATATCATATCAACAACAAGAAACAGACACACAATAAGATAGGAAAATTTAACTATACATATCAATGGCACAATATATAGAACCTTCAGAAATAATGTAAGAAATTATAGTTGGTCAAGTTCTATAAAACAATGGCAATACCGTGTGGCATATATGGAAGTGAAAACTGGACAATTTCAAAAGCAAATGAACAAATAATACAAACATCAGGGACGCGATTTTTAAAAAAATGGGAAGAAGTGAGCTAGGAGTGCGCAGTATCAACAAATGAATAGAAGAATATAGGAAGATTCAGATAGAACACGTACAAAGAATGGAACAATATAGAATACCTAAGAACATATGGCAATATAGAACAAAATGCATCAGATCTTTGGGAAGGCTCCGTTGAAGATGGAAAGATCAAGAATAAGGGACGTAACAGGAAATATATCCTAATACACCCAGAACGAAAAAGAAGAATATTAAATTCATTAAATTCAATTTCAATCTTTATCTGCTTCTAATGTTTTAATGACAGGGATACAGCAATACAGCGAACAGCAGTAGCAATAGTACTCCCTTTCCACAAAAGCGGAGATAGTCGTTGCTGCGAGTATTATAGGGGCATATCGCTGTTAAGTGTGCCAAACAAAACGTATGAAAGGATACTAGAACGAAGGCTAACAAAAGTCACAGATCAACAATTCGAAGCTCAAAGTGGCTTCGGAGCCGGGAGAGGTACTAGCGATGCATTCCGTGGATTAAAGCAGAGCATGAAGAAAACTATGAGACACAACAAAAAACTATATGTCTGCTTCATAAATTTAGTAAAAGTCTTCGACATAGTTCCGAGAAGTCAAATATGAGATCTACTGAAGAAGTATGGTGTAAACAACACACTGATAAAAGCGTATTTAAAAACACCTGAAACTATATCAGAACAGGAAATATGGAATCGACAACATTTAGAACAGAAGAAAAATTAAGGCACGGGGGAGTGCTGAGCCCACTACTATTCATTAGTTTGATGGACGACATCACGAAAGACTGCAGAAATAGGATATAAGGAGTAATGATTGGTTACAGAAATATGGAACTAGTGTAGATCTCGGAATTTATGCACGAAGACTATTTGGCAATAATCGCAAACACAGACGCGGAACTTGAGAAAAATCTTGTGCTTCCGAAGCTAGAAATATGAAGATTAATAAAAAAAAACGGTAGTAATAGCAGTAGGCAAAGAGTTAAAAAACAATCAAAAAAGGAGCCTCAACACAGGTTAAAAGCATCAAATGCCTGGGTTCAACCATAGGCAAATAAACATATTGCCTATGGTTCAATCTAGAGCTGTAAAGGAGACATGGACGGTGAAATCAATAGCAGACTGGGTACAACAGCTAAACTATACCATGCGATAAATACAATAATCATCAATAAAAAGGAGATCTCGAAACAAACTCAACTACGAATATATAGTGGCATCTACGTTCCAACATTAACATGTAGGAGTGAAACATGGACGCTTACAAAAAAACAAATGGAGAGAATCCAAGCAAGTGAAATGAAATTCCTCTGCAGAATTGAAGGAGTGAAAAAGAGACATAAAATAAGAAGTGATGAAATAAGGAGTAGGTTGTAAGTAAAACCACTAAAAGAGAAGAAAGAAGGAAAGCAATTCGTTGGCTTAGACATCCATACAGAAAGAGTAAAGAAAAAAAGGTGAAGGCTATTTGGGAAGCGAGACCAACGGGCAAAAAACTACGAGGACGACCAATAAAATCGTGAAATCAAGAATTGGAAAACGTGTTAGAGAAGAGAAACCTACACTGGGTAGATGCTAAGAACCATTCCAATAACAGGAAAAAGTGGAAGAAAATGTGTATAGGTGAAGAGTGAGTACGCGCAACATAAACAAGATAAAGACAGACCCTCTACACCGTAATCGGTAAACGAGATAAAATAAGACTGAAGAAGAACTTGCAACCTAACATATAAAGACATGAATATTCGACTACTGCATACTCCCGTATTGAGGTATGTTGCATAGACGTGGACGCTTACCAAACATATAGCCAATAAAATAAGGGTTACGTAGAGAGCTGTGGAGAGGGTGATGGTTGGTGTAACGCTGAAGGATAAGAAGAGGAATTACTGGATACGACAAAGTATTAAGGTCACAGACAATATAAACAGAGTCACAGAGCTAAAATGGCATTATGCACGACTAACACATAGATGAAATACCAAAATTATACAATGGAGACCATGGACAGGGGGCAGAAAACGAGAGGAAAACCAAAAATATGCTGGTATAATGAAATAAAGACTGTCGCAGGGTTAAGATGGATGGAAACAGCACAAGACGAGAATAACTGAGCGCAACAAGGCTGAAAAGAAGAAAAGGAAGACCCTGATACGTATTATATATACATATACCTTTGTAGTGGCGTGTGGTGGTAGGTCAGTTGGTAGAGCGCTCACTTTCTGAATAATACGTCGATTCTGGCTTGGGTTCGAAACCGAAGCAGTACTATGTAGATTTATAAAAATCTTGTCTGCAACCCACCACACACAATTTCCCAATCCGGCTTGCAACCGTGGAATCTTAATGCTAAAAACCTTCTCTGGAATTTCTGTCGTTCAGATTCGACGTTAAACTGTAGGTCCCCCGTGTTTCTACTTTAGCGCCGAGGAGAAACACGTGGCAGAGAAGAGGCCGATGCCCAGCAGTTGGACGGAAAGGCTGTTGATGATGACTTTTGTTGTTCCATACTTACATATTAGATAATTTTATACGTTGATGCTTTTTGATACTGACGGCACTTTGCCTAGTAGACAGAAGGTTAGTGTTTTTGTAACAAATGCATTTATTTAAAAATATGTTACATTAGAAACAACTAAATTATTTGAACTGGCATATTACATTACTTAGTAAACGTTCTGGAAATTTAAGTACAAACTTTATAATAAAATAAATAAACAATACTGAATACTATGAACATGAGCAAACAGGTGTATATCACTGATTAAAGTAGTTTCTAAACTAGACTAGACTACTTACTAAATACGTATTATTATTAACAATTGTTTCTAGGAAACGTCATTCTTATAAACTATTTTTTAAAAGTCTGTCGATACTATCTGCAACAGTCCCAGGTATAGGGGAAACATACTTGTATATACGAGGGCTGTCCAAATATAAACTAACTTGATTATAATTAAATTATGATATACATCTTCTTCTTAAATGTAATCGCTTCCCACTTGCAACTATATTATGGGTTTTTAGAATCTTACCCTGTATTTTATCTCCATATTAAATTCCTTGCATTCGCCATAAATAATCGATCTAATATTCCATTCTTCTTCTGTTCTAAATGTTAATTTATCCATTGTCCAAATTGGCAATGTATTTACAAAGTCAGTACCAATAACGTAATTTTTGATTAAACATTTGACTATACAATTATTTTTTAAAATTTACAGGTTTTAATAAAATAATACTAACGAGTATGGAGGCAGCCCTCGTATATTTTCTTGTTCACAATAATTGTTACAACATTATTTCCATGTTTGTGGTTGATTAGAAATTATTAACCTTTCAGAATCTTTTTCTTGTCTTATGTAACGTATTCCATCCGTTATAATGTCAATTAATATCTAATTCTGAACTCTAATGAAGAATCTTTGCAGAAAGTTACGTTACAAATACGATGATAATATCTTATGATATACAGGTCGTTTCTAGGTAACCGGCACAATAACGTTATTTTATTTTTAACTTAAAGTTGTACAAAAGCTCTAGTATTAAAGATGGTTTCCAAATACTTTAAGATTTTTTTTATTGTTATACTATACAACTTGTATGCTAAACCAAGACTGGCTTAATGTATTTCCCAGCAGTAAATTTTTCTCTGATTACTTTTAATGTCTCAATAAGCGTAACAAACAATAGTGAGACAAATAATAAAATTTTTTTTAGAAGTAAGGTTACATTGAGGGCTGTTATCTAATTCAGTCATGAGCTTTACATACTGTATAAAAGATGCTGCACAACATTCCATAGTAGTCAAATCAGTCAAATTCTAATATCATGCTTATCATTTCAACTGAAGTATAGAAAAGAGTATATAATGTTCTGGACACATTTTCTTACTCGTTATTGCCGTAAATGAAAAGAAAACATTATTCTACATCACTCAATATATATGTATTTGGCTATTTATCACCAATAAATTAATTCTTTAGTCATGCTGAAAGTCGCAATATGTTGACCTAAACGCTTGCAAAATTAGCTGTGCGGTCTCATAATAGCTTAGCGGCGAAACTCTTGCTTTCTACAAACAGGCTCTGTCCTGCAGAATATTTTTTTTTAATTTTCTCTAGACCCAATTATTCCTAAGACACTATTACTCTAATTTCTAGCGAATCTTGATTATACAGAAACAGGGTTAAAAATTAAAATCATCGATTCTAACAAAATAAACATAAACAAAGAATAATATGTACAATTTTTTTTTAATTTAATCTATAATTCTATGTAATTGCATTCTAAAATACTTCTGGAAAGAAGAGTTAAAGAAAAAACTATAGATGCAGCACTTAATTGAAATACATAAATCATACAGCCATTTAGAAAAAAATAACATGCCAGTTTATCAACGTTAATACAAATAGTAGCATTTTTGCATGATTCATCGAATCAATTTATTCATAAAAAATTGAAGTTACTGTAATATCATTAATTAAATGTAATGCATTTTCAATCAAGTATGGAAATCTTATTGTTATCATACATTGAAGAAATGTGGCATTATGAGAAACTAAAATTCTCCGTGATTTGAAAGCCGAAACACAAGACAAGGTCTGCTACCACTAGGCTACTACTACAACGCACAGCTATTCTTGCAAGAACTTATTTCTACATACCTTTCAGGATTTTTAAATAATTGTTTTTACAATTCGTAATACATTTTTAAGTAAGTATCGGTCAAAATTCCATTTGAAGCGATATCAAGTAGTAATATTTATCCATGTCTACAATATACAACCTTTACGTATTCGTCATATTAAAGGTCTATATCCCAGAAGCTATTATACACAGTATATATAAATAATAATTTAAAAAAATATTAAACTATTTCAAGTTTTAGTTATCCAACCTAATTCTAGGTTATCACTGTACAATGGCTAGCATTCCGGCAACTAACATAATTTAAAACAGTATCAGTACCATTCAGGTATAATTGGCGTTTTCTTCTTTCTTGCGTTGCTTGGTTCAACCAATACTCTTTGATCGAATCCGCACCCTTTTCTCCGATCATCAGGACAGGAGCATTAAGATTTCCATTTGTAATGTAAGGCATAATAGAAGCGTCGATTACTCTTAAACCGGAGACTCCATAAACCCTCAATTTTGAGTCCACGACCGCATAGGGATCACTAGAAGGTCCCATTTTTGCACTACACGAGTAATGGTAAATTGATAGAGTATATTGACGCACAGCACAGTCCCAATAGTCGTCAGTATACATTGGAAACTGTTTGCAGTTAGGATAAGGGGTAGCGTGAAACCTTGAGCCAAAACGTTTCATGGTGATGGTCTCACCGAACGCTATACTAGCTTTAATACCCTCTCTCAGAACTCCGACATCATGCGGATGGGTTAGGTAATTATGGTACATAAGAGGGTACCGGAAAGGGTTTTTTGATTGAAGCTTTATCTCTCCTCTACTTTTTGGACGTAGCATCATTGGGAAAATACTAAACACGTCTCTGCCATCAATGCTTGAAAATACCTCTTTGTAAAATTCGTCCGATAACCCATGTGCGCGTTTCACTTGCGTACCTTTATCTGCGTTGGTCGACGTGCTCAACAACATAAACTCCATATCAGGCCAATCATCTGATTGATTGGCGTATTTGGTGGAAATAAAGCCCGCCGTTTCTATTCCGACACTTGATGTGAGGGGTCCATCTTCATTAATAGCGTATCTCAACGCAGCGTTTAGGTTCGATAAACGCTGAGCTGCCAGGCTAATAGGAGGGTCTATTAAAAATGTTATGCCTCCAGCAGCTATATGATCCTGCACGTTCTTACCAACACCTGGGGAGTCATGGATGACGGGTACACCGACTTCCTCCAGGTGTGCTCTCGGTCCTATTCCGCTCAACATTAGAAGCTGTGGCGAGTTTATGGCCCCAGCAGACAATATAACTTCTTTTCTCGCTCTAACTGTTTGCCTCACTCCGTTCTTGACGAACTCAACCCCATAAGCTTGACGAGTTGTGGGGTTTATTAGAACCTTTGTTACGTGCGTCCAAAGGGAAATGTGTAGGTTTGAACGCAACCTTACTGGGCGTATAAACGCCTTAGCTGCACTACACCGTGTTCCACGACGCATTGTGAACTGGAACAAGGCGAAACCGGTTTGTTTTTCACCATTGATGTCGCGAATTTCGTACCCCATTTCTTGGCCGGCTTGGAGAAAAGCTATTCCCAGAGGTGTGTTGTATGGAGATTCTTGAATTGTTTGATAACCACCTGAAAAATGAAATGTGAACATGAATAACACTTTTTTTTTGTTGCAGGTACGCTTAAATTGGAAAGGAGAGTTAAGGATAAGAAATCAGTTCGTGTTCGTAAGTTTATCGTACTATTATTATTATTATTCCAATTTAAAAATATTAAAGTAAGGAGGAATAAAATGCTAAGGTACCTTTTGTGGAATTTCTATCGCTTGGATTCCATATTGAACTATAGGTATCCCGTGGTTGTACCTTAGCGCATATTGTCACGCAGTGGACTTTATCCTAATCGGCAACATAATTAGTTTCACACAATACTACTAATCATTTAAACCCGTCCTAATTTTAACTAATTTATTAGCAATTAATATTACTTCCAAAGTAATAACTTTAAATACAAACTTTAGTTACTGATCCGTATATGGTGTGTAGGTAAAAACGGAGACCAGCTATAACAGGCCTGCGGACACCGTCCTTAATTGGAAGGATAGTAACGCGTCTTATGACACTTGATATCAGATTAATTCTGTCTGAATATACAAAATATAATAGATAACATTACATGGTATATCAACAAGCTATAGTATAAGAAGGTTAGATCGACTTATAAATTCATTATCAACTCACAGTTTTATTTTTAAGTTTTAAGTTTGTTGATGATTGTATTGCTGGTTGAATGATGCAGAAGGAACAAGCTGCACGTATTTATTAAGCAAACTAATATTTAGGCTAAATCCATACAACTAAACACTATTATTACAAAAACCATACCTTCATGAAGTTCGTTTGTTGCCACTTGAATGAAATTATTAATTAAGAAGTGTTTATAAGAAGGTAAAATATAAGGATTACCATAGGTAACACAACATACACTTCATAGATAATATTTTTAACAGATTAATTTCGAAATAAAGATGAGATTATTCGTGTCTGTATTGTTTTAATAGTTAAAGAGTGAAGTTATTCTACTCAATTTTCTACTACAGAAATGTAAAAATAATGCATAATTAATCTTCACAACTTTAGCTGTAGGCCTAAATGAACATATAAGAGAGCTGTCACTAGATTGGCTGTTCAGATTTATGTTAAAATAGAAAAATTTCAGTAACTACGATACTTGAAAAATTCATGAGAATTTGCAAGACCATGAGTAGTTCTTAAAACCGCAAGTAAGAAATATCGACTATATGGGCTGTCATAATATATTTCATAATTTAGTCAGTTGCGGTTTCTGACTAAGTGGGCACGGGCGTACTCCCTCTCTGATTAAAATATTAAAATTAATCTTTTCTTTTCTGTATTTAAATAGTAATTGAAATGAACGAACTCTGCAAAAGTTTGTTTTTTATAGCTAACGTTTTAACGTTTAAATTGTCATCCATTCCGCGATTTTCGCCGCAAAGTTCGCGATCGCCTTGGGCATTTAAATCGGCAGGCGTGAAGGTGGCCTTTATTCGGCCCCCACGATTCTCTGTATTCGGCAAACATCGCCTGACCGTACGTATACGATGATTATTGATTATAGCTTTCATTTAGTGGGCCGAACAGATTCGCCCGCGCTTAAGATTTGCAATTTCAAACTGCAGTTTTGTGACTAGTAAACAATGAATTGTGTTGATGACCTTTTAAAGATTAACTTTTCAAGACTTTCGATTGAAGAAAAACTTTAAATTAGATTAGGCAGGCCCACGCCGAATTTAAATTTAACACAAAAAATGGAGAGAAAAGCACAGAATGCGTGTTACACTTATCGTTTTTCTGCAGATACTTGTAAATTAATCATGAAGAAACTTTTATGGAAACACTGAGACTTCTAAATATTATTGTAACAACACCTATGACGATCGTCGAAGCTGAACGTTGCTTTTTCACGTAAAAGCGCGTAAAAAGCTTTTTACGAAACACCATGCTTAACGATCGCTTGAATGTTTTGGCTACAATTTCTTGACTATCTTATATTATTGTTTGAAAGAAATGTACAAGAATGGATTGTTGAAACCTCATCGACCGTCACTGAATTTAGTATAGAAACTTTCTAATGTACCACATGTGACATCTTAATAAAAATAAAATACAGCAATCCTATTCATTATTGCTAATTTCTTAATTGTAAACGCTTTTGCAATGCCTTGTTAATCACTAGATAAGAATGCATCATAATATTCAAACCGCAGTATTACAAACCCAGTTCATAAGCTGCGTGGTGTGTTGCCTACTTTTTTATATTTATTCTTACCATTACCAAAGAGCACATAATATATGTTACATGTATATCTCTATGCTATTACTGCAGCAATAAATTGCTAGATTAAATATAGATACCTATTATATTTTTATCTCAAGCATGAAGTTACAATATTTATAATTATACGTTGTTATTAAATTGTATGTCTTTTTATATACGAGGCTTGTTCAACTGAAGCCTATCTTTGATCAGCTTAGCCTTGAAAACAAATGCAATAATTCAAATGACGTTTGTTAATGTTAGTAGTGTTTGTAAGCAACACCTTAATAGATTTCTAGCGTTTGAATTTAATTCTGACTTTTAAAACTTCGAGTTTGAAATGGCGTTTGTTGTTTGAAACCCGTCCAAGTTTGATCAGGTCCTACAATTTTTATGCGCAGAGGGTGTCCAGCTATACAAACAGTGTATGGAAATGCATGTATTGCGTACCCAACTGTGAAGGAATGGTGCCGAAAATTTAAGAATGGAAAAGAGGGGACCATGGGCGAGCCGCGACCAAGTGCACGTAATACTGCATTAACAGAAAACAATATGTGTGGAAGGCCTTATGGAAATGCAAATCTGTACAATGAAACTTTGAAAAAGCTTCATCAAGCAATAAGACGGAAACGTCCAAAAAACCTTACGCATGGGGTCATTTTGCTGCACAACAATGCTAGGCCTCAAGTTGCTAATGTGGTAATAGAAAATTTTCAACGAAAGAATTGGAGGGATATGGAGCATCCACCCTAAAGCCTGGATCTATGGCGTTGCGATTTCCATATTTTTGGACCGCTGAAAAAGGCGTTAGAAGGTTGGCATTTTGAGTCTGACGCAGAAGTACAGATAGCTGTGGAAGACTTCTTCAATCAGCAGCCACAAGAATTCTATGAGCAGGGTATACGTCGGTTAGTAAAACAATGGGATAGGTGCCTTAACTGTGATGGTAATTATTTGTAATTAAATTGTTGAATAATTTTTTTATAAAGCAAAGATGGGTTTCAATTGAACACGCCTCGTATTTACATGCAAGCATAAAACAATGTCCTTTTATGATTTGGCTTTGACCTCCTTTCAAATAAATAGGAAATTGTAAGTAGTGATAGGGACTAAAGGCATTAGTTAGTCTAAGAATTAGCCTGAAAAAGTCTTCTCAAAATAATGCACAACATTCTGTGTTTAACTATGTGATAATATCTAGCAGTGCTTCTAAAAGTGTCCAACAGTACTTTATAAAAAAGAGAGAGAGCGCTACAATAAAGTTTATGAATCAAAAACGGTATAAAATCACTTGTACCGGTTTTGTACGAATATCAAGTTGGTTATCTGTCATTGTAAATGAAGCTCTGTGTGTTAATATTATTTTAATTGCGGGACAGGGGAATTCTGACGAAGGGAGGACTCTTCGTACCATTCTCCATAAACCGTTATATTGCTGGAGGCACGATGGGCGGAGGGAAAGACGAGAAAGGGGCGAAATAATAAAGTGGACAGGAAAGGGAGATAAGAAGAGGAGAGGGGAGTGGAGAAGAGGTAATAGGGGGAGATATCGGAAAGAGAATAAGAAGAGAAAATGTGGAAATGGAAAAAACAGGGGGGAAAAGGCGAAGAATTAAAAAGAAATAGCAAAGTGGTTGAAGGTAGGAAAAAGGAGCAAGATAATGGGAGCACATGAGGGTGACGAAAGTGGTAGAGTAATAGCGATAAAAAGAACTGGGGGCGAATAATTAAGGACGGAGGTAAGAGCGAAAAAGAAATGAGTAAAGAAAAAAAAGTGTGGAGGAAGGAAATTGGGACGGTAGAAAACTCGGGTGAAGACAAGAAGGGAGGAGCAGTTGATTTTGTAAGAGCAAGAGCTGGTAGGCACAAAGGGTGCAAGTATTTTTTTGCCCTTTGATGAGAGCAGGCTACTTTGGGGTACTGATGGTCCTACAGTAGAGCCTTCCGACGGCGCGACGAACACGAGTTTCGGCGCTTTAAGTAATCATTTCGTGCGCCCTAGCGGCAGCCTACGCAAGCCAATTCGATCGGTTCTACCTGTATGGATAGTAGACACGACGCTCTTTCCGACGGTGTAAATACCATTGGCTCTTCTCTTTTTGAAAACACAAAACACGGGAAAATACGGGCAAAACATTGCGCAGCCTTGAAAGGCCGCTGACGGGCAATGGCCTTGGCATATGGTGCACCCACCTCTGCCTGCGAGCTGCGTTTAAAAGCGGACCGACCTCGTTGCCATAGCGACCGTCCGGCAAGCATTCTAGCGCAACCCTGCAGCCTAAATGGTAGACTGTGGTTATGTCGTTCGAAACTGTTTTTCGCAGTTAAGTGGGTCCAAAAGGTTTCGGGCCGAGATCGAACCGCCTTATAGAACTCGAAAGATTGCTTCTAGTGCCTCCTACCTCGTCTCGCCAAGTGGTGTTGCTCCGGAGTTACAGCAATTTATAGAAAATTCGTTCGTGGCCTCTGGCGACGGATTGCGAAACCCAATTGGAACTATTCCGCACTACCGAGTAGTATAAATTAGGTATTTTGTTCAGATATTGTATTTTTTTTCCAAGGCTAAATAAATGTTTTGTGCAAAGTAAGTGTATGTACATAAAATTTCAAAGGTTGCTCCTTAAAATTTCCGTTCCATAATACGACAATATATTTTTGCACAACCTACATAATTTTAAAATATGCTGTTCTAGTACTGAATGGTCAGAGACATCAAGGGGGCAGTGCGAATACGCGCTGTCAGTCGAGTCACAGTGAAATGCGGTCCGATAGGCCGCGTGGTCGAACCCGGCTGAGGCGACCACATTTCACTTAATTAAGTTTAGGATACATGTTGCATGAATGGTTAGTATGTAAAGGACATCCGCACCGCCCTGAAGTAATGCGAAAGCGGTTCAGGGGGGGATGAGCTCTAGTATGAATGAATGAAAAAAAAGTACTGAATTATCAGAAAGCATTAACTTTGGAACTGTATTACTTCATATTGTCAATTATGCACGTATGCCCTTCTTGTAAATATTTGAAATTCTAAATATTTAATCGAAGTTATTACATGATTTCTTTCAATATAGTTTATTATTTTAAAGAAAAAATTGGTCAAAAAGTACCCTATATGTTACATGTAAACCATACCGGGTTTCCCATTTCAACCGGGAATAGGAGTTTGACATGGAAAATATGAAAGCATTATATGTTATGTACCAACACAATTTGCCGTCCCCTAAATACCGTAAAAAAATGTAGAAAAATATCACGTATGTGACAAATTTATTTTTAAATGCATTACCTACAAGGATATTCCTTCATGTTGCAGCAATGCATGTGTTGATATACACTCAATTTGTCTCTTGTGGTAGAATAGTTTTAAACAAGCTTCTTTAAATACGCAAAATCTAGTGAGCAAGTGTAGCCAAATCCTAGCTTTTCTTTATTTTTTTTTGTATTTGAAAGCAACTACAACTGTGAGCTGTGTTTGTAGTTGACTATTTTACTATGTAATCATTTATTTCGCTTGTTTCTAAAATATTTGCTGGGTATTTACAGCTTTGAAGCTTAAACAGCTATGTTTATCACCAGCAAAACACGTTATATAATGAAAAAAAATTTCAGTGTGTCAAAATAATCATTTACGACTATTAAAAAAATATTGCGGGAATAGCTTCTATCTAAAAACTGTCATAAATTTAATGATTATATAAAGTGCATCGGTACCACAAACACTATCGCAAATGGATGTATTTAACCCAGAAAAATTCCAAAACTTGTCCATTATTTGAATTACAGTCCTCAAAATTATTTTTATGTAAAGTTTTCTTGGAGGAAATAATTTTTCAGTCACACAATTTGGAAATCCACACGCAATAACGCCTTCTAGGTACCAAGAAACATTTTCTTTTAATGTTTGGGCAGGCATTGTTGATAACTACTGGAATGAACGAATGTTTATTCCGTCGACACGTAATGGTCAAAATATAGCCAATTTTCGGAAAAAGAGTTATTAGTATTGCTGGAGGAAGTGCTATTATAAATGCGCCGTAATTTATGGTTCATGCATGATGGTGCTCTAGCACATTTTAGTCTTGCTGCACGAGACCACCAATTATCCTAATCATTGGATTGGTAAATGGCCAATTGCATGGTCTCCACGGCCGCCAATTGCAATCCATTTCTATACGATTTTTACCTAAATTTCAATTGTAAATGTACATTGTACAAGGTCGTCCAGTGCATGGTTTTAATGGATTAACAGTACTGCACCCTTGCTAATTTGTAATATTGCATTTTAATAAATAATTGATGTGGTTAATTTGGGTATTCCTTATTATTTGGTATTCAATATTTTAAAAACCATTTGCAGACATTGTTTATACAAAATTTTATCATTAATTTGAAGAGCAGAAAACGCTTCTACATTTTGGCCCTATAATTTAGTTACACGCTGTATATACTACTTAAATTTGCATGTAATTAGGTTATCTTACTACATTATCATGTAACAAGTGTAACTATTCAGACCAATAACCATTAACTTTCCATCCCAACAGAAACATGATTCCACTGTTAATGCTACTTTGAATTAAATTATAATTAACATGTTTTTCCATTACCATCTTTAAGAGGTTATTCATAATATGGTAGTTGTATTCAGAAGTTATTTTAATGAAGTGGATTCAAATTACAGGGAATTCAAAATCAAGTCCAACCTTTTCTGTGGACAATCAAAGATATTAGATTTTTTGTCTTCCCCAGAACAAATCGTAATTGATCATGCCTTTGTACTATAGAAATAGTAGCTTAGCTACAGTACATCTTGATAATGGAATTATGTGAAATACATTCCTAAAAGAAGTATGTAATAAACATTTCTCTAAGTTTATCATCAATGTGGGTTGATTTTAGGCAATTTTTTCACTATTTTGGCAGTTTTTATTAATATGTTTTATCAATATTCCGTTTTTCTTCACTTTACTACAATGTTGAACGTGTTGCCTAATAATAAAAAAAAAACAGTATATAGAA
>JABXWE010041737.1:0-22021 GCA_014611495.1 Limonius californicus | reverse complement strand
CAACTTCTTTCATGGGGGAAGAGGGTCCATCGGAGGCATGCAATAATAAACAATTACAAAAGAAAATCACTATTTATTAATAAAATTAATATTTGAACAATAGTTTGCGAGGATTAGTTGCAAATTTTCTAACTACAGTTTCCACTAATTGGTCCTTGTTTGCTAACACCCATTGAGGATGGATGCTTTTAACCATTTAACCTATTTTCACCAATAATGTTTCTAAGCCATGTTTTAATTCGGCGGCAATTGTTTCTGAATCCAACTTCTTTCATGGGGGAAGAGGGTCCATCGGAGGCATGCAATAATAAACAATTACAAAAGAAAATCACTATTTATTAATAAAATTAATATTTGAACAATAGTTTGCGAGGATTAGTTGCAAATTTTCTAACTACAGTTTCCACTAATTGGTCCTTGTTTGCTAACACCCATTGAGGATGGATGCTTTTAACCATTTAACCTATTTTCACCAATAATGTTTCTAAGCCATGTTTTAATTCGGCGGCAATTGTTTCTGAATCCAACTTCTTTCATGGGGGAAGAGGGTCCATCGGAGGCATGCAATAATAAACAATTACAAAAGAAAATCACTATTTATTAATAAAATTAATATTTGAACAATAGTTTGCGAGGATTAGTTGCAAATTTTCTAACTACAGTTTCCACTAATTGGTCCTTGTTTGCTAACACCCATTGAGGATGGATGCTTTTAACCATTTAACCTATTTTCACCAATAATGTTTCTAAGCCATGTTTTAATTCGGCGGCAATTGTTTCTGAATCCAACTTCTTTCATGGGGGAAGAGGGTCCATCGGAGGCATGCAATAATAAACAATTACAAAAGAAAATCACTATTTATTAATAAAATTAATATTTGAACAATAGTTTGCGAGGATTAGTTGCAAATTTTCTAACTACAGTTTCCACTAATTGGTCCTTGTTTGCTAACACCCATTGAGGATGGATGCTTTTAACCATTTAACCTATTTTCACCAATAATGTTTCTAAGCCATGTTTTAATTCGGCGGCAATTGTTGTGCAGGGCTGTGAAAGCAAAATCAGTAGCGCGTTTCTAATAGTTGGAAAGAACAATTTGCTCTTTTTAAAACCTCCATGATATCTGGCGCTTCTTTTTCTTTATTCCACATTTTGAACCACAATTCTCGTTCTCCTTCGATGCCTTCCAAATTGTAAAAAGTGTATAATACACGTACAGGTTGTAGTTCTTATGACTTTTAACAGATGGCGCGAGGGTCTCTATTTCGTAATTACTGTTTTATTAATCAATCTTTCAGAAATTTGTTGTTTATATTTTTTATGTTTTATTTTAAAGGTTTCCATCTGGGAAGGGGGGCAGGTGCAGCTCTTGATTGTATTTACTGTTTCGAATATATCAGCTGCAATTTATAACATAGTCAGAAATGGAGTGTCATATTGTAGGATGGTAAAAATGAATGTTTCTTACTATCGTCATGATGCATTTTGTAAATATCAAGCTAGGCATACTTTTACAAATTGCTGAAAACAAAAAAAAATATATAATAGTTTTTCTTTTAAGGCAGCAGCAATCAAACAATAATTAACAACACTATTTTTCAATCGCAAAATAGGCATAGTAGGTTGAGAATTTAGCTGAGAATAATTGTACCAATTATGAGCTGTAGGTACTTACAGAGAGTAATATAAAGTTCAGTTGTGACAATAAAAGAGAGTAGATTAAAAGGTTAGCAATTGCAATTTATTTACTATATCTTTATAATGCTTCAAAAAAATTAATGCGTAAATGATTATAAACATTTGAAACCGCAAACGAAAAATTCAGGCATGCTTAATTATGAGTTTAAATGTTCTTTGGTTTCAGTAAAAGCTAATGTACAATTTTTAAGCGGTTTCCTTAATTCAAAGACAATGTTTGTATATTAACTTCTCATATATAAAGGCTAGTTTGCAATTTCAAAGATGTCGTACTTATAAGAAGTTTTAATCCAAATGAAACAAACTTGTTGAGCTCCCTCGCTCTGAAATTAGGGCCATTGTATATTTTAAATTATTAAAAAATTCTGAATTTATAGCTATTCCAATGCTTTATTTACTTCCATTTCAAGCAAGGGAAATCCCAGAAGCCCTACTAATATAATTTGATCCGGTACATCCTGTACGGATACATTCAAATATTCATTCAAGCTGAAAATTGCATTTAGTGTGATATAACTTGCTAAAGTTGCAATATATTGCTCGTTTAATTACGTAAATAGGTGTGTAAGCACTGTAAATTTGTTTTGGTTGATTCATGATTGATACCATGGGGAACAGCGAAGAAATGAAGTTACCTGTGGGGCAGTAGTCAAAGCATTTTACAGTTAAGGTTAGGCCTGCATTAAATATGTACTTCTTTAATAGTAACACTAGTCTCCTTTAAAAGAAGCAGTTAGTAATTTATCTTAGCTACAAATTTTACTAAGTAGCTTGTAGCATAGCTAACTATCTAAACATAGTTTCTTCAGCATGACTAACCAATATTTATTACCCAGGTGTACTATCAATAATGTTTTCAGGTAAGACTGGGTTTCAATCAGATTTGTCCGAAATTATAATTGTAGTGTTGTTAGCTACTTTAAAAGTATTAACTTCTAGTGTAGCTTAGCTGTAAAATTTAATAAATGGCTTGTAGCATAGCTAACTATCTAAAAATATCTTTTCAGAAACTATTAATCAATATCTGTTACCCGTGTGGTAGTACTGAAAACATTTTCATGATTACTTTTCTTACCAGCAGTACTTATATAAATATGAAAAAAGGAACACATTTTAATTGTGCTTGTAAATTAATAAGGCGTACTCCACCTTGAGGAATGCAGCAGGACCCACGAATTTTCCATCTGCGTACTCAACTTCTACAATATCTAAAGAAACTCCTAATGCATCTGCTGTAATCAGTGTAGAACTAATACAAGGACTACAGTAGAAAATGTACAACTTTGGTGCCATCGTAAACACATTAACCCACGTATAATTCATATGGTAACAATGTGCATCAGTTAAAAATTCGAATTAGAACGAGATCCTCCGGATGATACTTATAAGCATGTTACGTAATTACGCATCGTGAATTGGCATAATGTTGACTCCAGTCTCCAATCCCTCCATGATAAACAGGAGATAGGAAGTAGCTAATTTCATTGAATGCGACCAGCCGCCTTGATGATGAATAATAACAGCCGTGTTTCTGTATTTTTTTTGCTAAACTTTAAATGTCAGGAATTGCTTGCATTCCTCCGGTAAATCTGAAGAGTTATATAGTAATAACAAATAGTACACACAAAAATAGTACAGCGTCACCACTAGATAAATTGCTAGCAAGTCATTACAATTCATTGATACTTTTTATGAGAATTATTATAAGAAATTTTGTTTAGCATTATCAAAAAAAACCCATATGCTGACTGATAATTATATTTTGATAAAAATGTGTACATGTCATGCTAACACGCATATATTGCTGTTCGTAGTAATTTCCTGTTAGCTGCGGACAGCTTACCACCTAGTAATTGGAGTTATCTATGTCACTGTGTACATTAAACCACAAGAAAAAAATGAGGGACGGGTTCTCCACAGGCCACCCTGCACAATGCAATGCGGAGATCGCTACCACGCTCGGTCATTCAGGTCGAGGTCGAGTCGGCTGACCACCCCGGAGCACCAACCATTCAAGAATTTTGATTGAATTTCGTAATGTGGTGAAATAATAGCTGATTGTTCGCTTACCGAAAAGACGAAAGAATTTAGGGAATCCAAATGAGTGGGTACTATTTGTATGTTGCGGAAGAAATTAATACGTTGTTAATATAATTTTTATTTAATTATAATATCAAAAACTTGTTACAGCTTCGAGTATATTACTATTTTTGTCTGAACAATCTACAATCTAAAATTGTAATCTAAAGAGGAAGGTAATTTCGACGCAATATCTTTGGCGGACACTAATATGCATTCGGCGACTGTTATCAGTATCACCAGTTTCTTCTTTTAATTGAAATCAGAAAAACAATTACCAAAAATACCAGTAGAGAAATCTAAATTTTGAGGCACGCAGTCTAGATAGTATTTCTTAGTTTGCTAAATTAGGGACCGCGGTGGTCTAGTGCGAGAACGCATTGGCCACTCGAGGTCACAGTAAATGCAGTCGCTCCGTTGGGGCGATCGAATCCCGATTGGGGCGATCGAATCCCGATTGGGGCGACCGCATTTGCTTAGTTAAGTTTAGGGTGCATGTTGCATGAATGTTTAGTATGTAAGGGACGCCCGCACCTCCCTGAAGTAATGCGAAAGCGGTTCCGGAGGGGGGGACGGTAGTATGAATGAGTGAGAAAGTAAAAAAAAAAGTTTGCTAAATTAAATCGTTGAACATTATTTTTATTATACTTATATGAAAACACCTTGTTTTCATCTGTTTTTACAAAGACGTAAAGGTGGCATTTTCAGAACAGCGCACGTAAAATTTTTACCGATCTCAGTTTTTTTTTGCGTGCGCTAAATGCCGATAATAAATATATCGTTGCTATGGAAATGTTAAATCTCCGTTTTTTTTTTGCGTGCGCTAAATGCCGATAATAAATATATCGTTGCTATGGAAATGTTAATCATGTTTGGTACTATTACGATGTATTATGATTACTTTGAAAATAAAATGTTCTAAATTTACTTTTTATCCTTTTTTGCGTTGTTTTTAGAAAGTATAATAAAAAGTATCGTTCATTACACGTCCGGAAATGGATTTTTCCGTGCTTGCATGACTTCCCGTGTTCGGCTTCGCCTCACACGAGAATTTGTCACGCGCGCACGGAAAAATCCTTATTTCCAGACTCCTAATGAAATATACTATTTCAGTGATAGTATTACATTATAGTTGTTTTGCTTCTTTCAAAGGGAGATATCTAGGAGGCGATTTTCCAAGCATCTCCAGGAACTGCAGTTATTATTGGCTTATTGTACGTGTACAGGGCGTGCAAATTTCACTGGAATAAGAAAAAATCCTCTTTTTCATGATGCCATGAGTTCCATATAAAAAATACAACTTTATGTCATAACTCGAATTTCTACGAACTTTTTATAAATTGAAATAAATAAAAAAAGTGCATAAAAAACGTAAAAATTATGTTTGTCTATTTTCATAAATACGCAAGATGCAGCGATAATACGAAATGTCAAAAATGCGAATTTTCTCGACTAACTCAAAAACAAAGGACAACAACGGTCAATTTTGAATTCAAGCATTGAGTTTGATTCGAAAAAAGAAATCGAGAATTGGGGGGGGGGGGGGTGCGTCAATTTTCCCATATCTTCTATAGTTATAGATTCGATTGAAAACATCGAAATTTGCCCACCCTGTACACCCTAATTGTGAATTCGAGCTATAATTAAACACAGTTAAAGCTACAGGATTAAACAGAACAGAACAGAACGGAACGGAAAGGAACAGAACAGAACAGAATCGAATAGAACAAATATACTGTATCTCTCTTGCAATTACATTAGGTACTTATATGTTACCGAAACAGAAGAAAAAGTTACCTAAGTAAAAGAAAGATGCAGATATACTCGTTTACCTGGCTATAACCGCTCTAAAAACGAAAACTAGTCTGGTTGTAAACAGGTAAACGAGCAGTGTTGGGTAAGATCCTCTAATTAGGGATGTAGATACAGATCCAGATACATTTAAAAAATATGATCTAGATCCAAACCTAAAAATGGATCTAGATCAAGATCCAAGATCCTTAACAAAGTATCTAGATCCCTTATAGATCCTTTCGCATTTCGAACGTGTCAGGGGTGTTCTTTTAATTTTTAGAGATTCCAGAGATATGGACAGTGCCACTGGATACTTGGACAGTAACATAAGAAAATAAATATATAGTTAACGGGAACAAAACTTTGTTATAAACTTACACTACTTACAAGTTACAATACAATAATAATACGCTACACTACACTAAAAGTTACTTTATTAACTATAAAGTTACATAACTCTAATTATCGAATTTTATTTTATTTTCTTTTAAAATTAACAACAAAACAATTTATAAGACCATGATTTTGTATACAAGAAATCAAATTTCTGAATAGTTTTCGCATATAAAAAAGGTTTCTAATTGTATTTAAAATTCATGTTTTTCATGTAAGATTAAAAGAATTGACATAGATTAATGTAGTTAACAGTTAACACGTACCTTTAGATGTCTAATAAAATTCCCAATCGAAGATACATTGCCATGTATTTTGGGCATTGTTGACACTGAGTTACTACTTTATTGTCACATTTTGAAACATTTTATAAAGTTTTCCATTTAAAATAAGTGGAATTTCCTTCAAAGCACTTTCGTCGCTCATCTTCACTCTAACCTAACACTACCAAATGGTTCACCCCCAATGACAGCAGTGACGCAAATACCGAAAAATTTCTGTTCTTGCTTTACCTAGTCTGCCTAATAAGTAATAAAATAACTAAAGTATTTTTGCTACCTCGTAAGAGGTACATTTGAGGGACAGGACAGTCTGCGTCTGCACAATTGTTCAAATACAGGTACGCTTAGTGCATAATGGGTAGGTAAAACCAGTAAAACCCAACTGCAATCTTCCTGGAAACACGTACATAATTTATTTTGCTGAAGAAGAATAGAAGACATTTCCTAAAATACATAAACATACTTTAAATAGGAATTATTACTCAATGCGCTTTTAAAGTTCACAAAAGAAAAATCAAGAAATAAATTGTAGCGGATCTTTGGATCTAAAGATGAAAGATCCAGAAAATTATGATATAGATACAGATACAAGATCCTCGTGTAAAAAGAATCTAGATCCAGATACTAGATCCACATAGTGGATCTAGATACTACCCAACACTGTAAACGAGTACATCCGCATCTTTCTTTTATTTAGGTAACTTCAACGTCTCTTTCGATGACTCATGGATAGGTTAAATACTTGGGGCGTATTTAAAATTCGCATACAGCTAATGTAACAGAAAGGGAGTGACAGTATGTTTGTTGTTCTATTCTGTTTAATCCTGTAGCCGGCTATTAACTGTGGGACCACTATATCTAAGGTAGTTTCAAACCCAGTAGTGATTTTGGAGTTGTCACACATCGCAGTGGCACGGGACCTACGGCTTTACTGCTTATCCGACACAAGGCGCACTTTCAGGTTTCTCGCCACCATGAAAATTCCACCGACCTCAGCCAAGGTCGAACCCGCATCCCTAAAATCTATAGGTAAGTACGCTAACCACTACACCACCGAGGAAAGGTTAATGTAGGCACGTTTTGATTTTTGAACCAATAGACAATAATGATACTTAAAAGCCTTTAAATATAACAATACGGCGTGTACAATTTTTTTGTATTAAAGTAATGGTGAAAATGGCGAGGATCCAATTCATCTATAGAAAACGGGAGTGTGTATCGCTATTAAATTGTATGGAGTGCTGCTCCATATACAACGTTTGTTTGAGACGTGAATTTTGGAAAACATTTCGTAACCAATTCCTATTTTTATGTAGGAGTAACAAGTTGTGGAGGTGATTATGTTTAACAATGTATTCGTAACGTTGGGCAGATTGGTATAATAACGTAGTTTGCGTATTTGTAATGCTTCATTAGCTACTATTCTGCATGTAACTTCCGCGGTAAAGGATAAGCGTAAATACATAACATTAACTTACATCTCATTCTAAAGCATGCAAAATATTTTAAACAGGTATACGACCGTATATCTCACAAAGAAATACTGAAATCAGATTTACGTCTACATTAGAATCGACTCGTACTCACTGTTGTTTGGCTTGTAACCTGGTATTAGAAAG
This sequence comes from Limonius californicus, assembly GCA_014611495.1. Lineage (NCBI taxonomy): Eukaryota > Metazoa > Arthropoda > Insecta > Coleoptera > Elateridae > Limonius > Limonius californicus. Next base: position 14,156 of record JABXWE010041737.1, on the reverse strand, counting down.
AGGTGCCCTTTAGTTCAGTACCTGAAGTTATCGCCAGGTATAAACAAATGTCGCAACAGTTCTCAACAGGTCATGCCATGATCTTCTATTGTTGTCAAATGTTATCCCTGCATAAATGCACAGTAATAAAGTTTGGGACTGCTGTCTTATTTCATTCTCTCAGTTCATACAGTTTTCATTTTCTTGCCACCACTCCTTTACCGTAGAAGCTACTTAAAAATAGTATACAATGTTTCTACGGATTACTCTTTTTTATTGGAAAGTATGATAAAGTGATATGCTATTGTCTAGATATGGAAGTGAATATGTAATGTTGGTGTGGTAATTGTGATTATGTTTTGAGTTCAATTAGAGATTTGAAATTTTTAATTGGTATGGTAGGTTTGTGTTCCTGCTTTTTCAAAATGCCTCTGTATTCGGTTTTCCCATTTACACAACTGACCGCACTAGTCAAATGATGAATTATGTTTATGAGCGAAGAGTTAACTCTTCTAATATAAAGTCTCGTAGTTCGTCTCCTTGATAGTAAACTTTATTCAATGTATAGTGTCATATGGATTGCATAAGTTTTTGTTAAAAGTTTTCAAACGAAACTCTAAAATACGGTTGCTAAAAACTCCACTTTTGTTATTTAGTATCTAAGATCATAAAAATGGAAAATATCTACCACAGATGACGGGTAACCAATTAAATTGTAATAGCAGTACTTCTAAGATTTTATTAGTTTTACCGAAAATATTACAATAATACACTTATTCTTTTACAGAATCCAAAAAAGTGACAAAATAGTGCTTTGTTTTAGAATTCGAGGCAAACCAAGGATGTGCTTCTGCGCGTTTGATCCAAGCGGTAATATTTGGATAGGTTTTTGAATCCACCTTGATATGATAATCCAAACATGACATCGTCGAGAGTATTTGGAAATCTGCTATGGTAGGAACATCTCCAGCAACCCAGTGATGGCCTTCCAAAAATTTTTCTAAGAAGTCATAGGAATTTTTTATATCCTGAACCATGTGTGCTGGAACTTCTTTTATTTGTTTGGCAAAATATGCGAACTATAAATGGAAAAATTAGACAAACATTTTATTTAGAGCAATATATTACATTGACAGTTCGGAGAGGAGGAAACAAAGATCCTGACTCGAAATGCAGTCTGTTATCAACTATAGCACGCTTTCTAAAATCCTTCGGATACAAAGAGTCGTCCTTTCCATATTTCCGGACAAGATAAGCATTAATTGCGTGGCTGTCCCATATTGTGAAACCATCATCGTCCACCAAAGTAGGCACCGTGTGTTGAGGATTAATCTATGGAATATTGTAAAAAATTTAAAGTACTTCTTATTAGGCCTGTACAGCTCAATTGAAAATTTTAATAGCTATTTTTTATTTCTACTTACGATACTTATTTGAATAAAGGTATTGCAATGTTTTCTAAGATGAACTTGGATATTAGAAAAATAATTGGGTTGTTTTGTTTGAGAAGCTTATATCGTCGCATATGAATAAATTTTAAAAATATGATTACCAAAAAATATATGTCGCAATACTGTGCGCTGTCAAATTTTCGTAGATGCATACTCAATCGAATTTTTCATGATTTTAGTTCAGCTTAGTCACATACACTTGTAAATTTAATTTGATATATCCGTCTTAAAATTTTAAAATTAGTTTATTTTCAAAATCAATAATACATCATTCTACAGAAGTAAGTTTCAATTTCGCCACTTCAATAAAAATGGAAATGTACAGTACCTTGAGATATTCGGGGCTCATATGTTCTCCTTTAGAGAAATCAATTTCTTTAATATCTAAAGAAATTCCCAAAGCATCTGCTGTTATCAGTACAGACCCAACAGCAGGACTTCCATAGAACATATACAGTTTTGGTGCCATGGTTTAGAAATTTACAACACAGCGGCAAATACGTGCGTTCCGTTAAAAAGGCGAACTGTAACTGAGATGGCTTGTCACATATTCGTGATCACGTTGTGTAATTGGAGATTTGTTTGCTGTTGTTATGTTGCAATAGCATGGTATTCAAGGGCGTATCCAGCTCAAAACGGAAGGTGGGGGCAGCTTTCTGAATTCTCTTCTTTCAAGGGGCAAGGGAGTGCACGGGGGCGTACAATAATATACAATTACAAAAGAAAATCACTATTTATTAATAAAATTAATTTTTGAAGAGTAGTTTGCGAGGATTAGTTGCAAATTTTCTAACTACAGCTTCCACTAATTGTTACTTGTTTGAGAAAACCCATTGACGATGAATGCTTAGCATGAGTAAGCCATTTAACCTATTTTCACCAATAACGTATCTAAGCCATGTTCTAATGCGCCGCAGGGACGAGAGTGTCGGTCGAGTACATGCACCTACGACTGTGCATACGCAGAATCGTGTGTTCACAATTGACATTTTGCTCACGTCATTGTGGTGACATCACAAAATATTGGGGTAGGTTAAGGTAACAGGCCATTCGTATTTTAATGCGCATACGTAAACCTTGATTGAAAAAGCGCGCTAATAATTGCTTTCAGGTGAGATTGTTTATCAGTAATATTATGTCTAAATTCTACTGCCCTTCAAAAATGTTGACTACGAGTGAAATTTACCCCCTCTTTTTCTTTGTGGCTGTCGTTTTGCACTCGTATATGTTCTCTGGTGATAATTATAAAATTGTGGCTTTTAAATATGATCACTGTGAAAAAAATTCTACTGAATTTTAAAAAGTATAGGCATATGCGGAAAGTGCATAATATAACAAAATAGATTACCCTAACATTAAAAATGAAATGTTCAATTTGTAACGATAATTTTTGACCCTATGGGTTATTAAGGCAACATATTTTAGAAACACATAAAATAAAAATAAATGAAGAAAACAGAACATTTGCAAACCATGCAAGGTAAGTAACGCACTACAGTTTTTTTTTATTGCTAAATAATTGTCTTCAATGGCCCCATTCTTGATATATTCTTTCTTTTCTTGCTTTATCAATTCCTCTTTTACCTTACGGTGTCGAGGCTGCCATTCATACATTCGAGATTAATTGAAGGTGATGGTCCCCTTTGAACTTGCATCACGCTGATATATAAATTTAAAAAACACATAATACTATTATATTTTATGTTGAAGGATACTTACCTTATTAAACATAATTTATTCTACTATATACAGTATGTAGAACTGACTGATTGATTTTTAGTTTATAATTGTCTGCTTCCTTAATTATTTTAGAACTACTTTACTTACTTAGTCGTAGGCCTTTCTACCTTTAGGTGTAAGGATGGTGGAGTTGAGTCTTGTATTTTTGTCTCCACTGTTTTCTGTCTTGCGTTAGATTACGTATTCCATCCCATGTTATTCCTTTTTTTCTCTGCTTCTTCTCTCACTTTGTCGATCCATCTTGTTCTTGGTCTTCCTGTTTTATTTTTTCCCGGCACTCGCGTTTCGAACACTGTTTTTGTAAGTCTGTCGTCCGGCATTCTACACACATGTCCAAACCATCTGAGTTGCCCTTCTATGATTTTATCGTTGGTAGATTCTATTTGCAGGCTTTGTGTGAATGTTTCATTTCTTATTTTGTCCTTCTTTGTTTTATTTTCTATTTTTCTCAGAAATCTCATTTCAATTGCGTTAATTGGTGTTTTTTGTCTTTCTGATAGTGTCCATGTCTCGCTGCTGTATGTGACCACTTTTTTCACGACTTCGGTTTTTATTTTTTTCGTCACTTCTCTTTTTCCTGGAAAAGTTGTCTTCATTGTGTTGAATATACTTCCCACTTTTCCCATTCTATCGTTTAGTTCATTATCAAATTTTCCATTTTCTTCTATTATTGCGCCTAAATATTTAAATTGTTCCACTTGTTCAATTTGATTTCCGTCCAGATTTATTTCATGGTTTTCCTTTGTATCTAAGATTATCATTGTTTTTGTTTTTCCGATGTAAATTTTCATATTTATTTTCTTTAATTCTTCCTCTATTACTTTAAGGTTGTATTGTAAGTTCTCCTTCGAATCTGATATCAAGGCCATGTCATCTGCGAACATCAGTTCTGTCAACTGTGTTTGTCTCATTTGCCACTATCCCATTGTTAGTTTCTTCATCTTTTTCTTGGCTTTCTTTATAGCCCCATCTAGTACCGTTGAGAATAGAAGTGGGCTTAATAGACACCCTGCTTGATTCATTGTCTTGTTTCAAATTCCTTGGATTCTTCGTTATTTGTTCTTACTATGCTAGCATTTCCTTTGTATATGTCTTTTATAACTTCTATGGTATTTTTATTCACTCCCCTTATCTGTAGTACTTACCTTATTAAAAATAATTTATTCTACTATATACAGGATGTAGAACTGACTGATTGATCAATTTTTAGTTTATAATTGACTGCTTCCTTAACTATTTTAGAACTAAAGTGTAAATAAGTTTCGTACAGAGTAAAACATTTTGTTAACTATGGCAAGTTAAGCACGGTTTCGCACCAACACGGTAACCCGCAGAGTCGGGCCCTGTTGTGCATAGCACAAACTAGCTTAGCTTTGCCTCACACCGCCTCGACACTACGCAAGCGGTAGAAACGAGGATCACGATTACGGCGGCGACGACGAATAAATTTCTGTTTATAGAAAATCAACAAAGCTTTGAAACTATATATATTTTAAAATTTTGACACTTTGAGTACATTTTCCATAAAAATAGAAATTATAATAATACAAACAATTATTGTGTTTAATAACTCTTTCAAGTAAAACGAATAATGTTTACAACAAATGTTCAGTTTTATAATTTGTACTTATTATTGTATTGTTTAAAAGTACATTATTTTTAATTGCAAATAGTGATAGTACTTCTACAGTGATTACATTCAAGTGATAAAGAACCAACAAAAATTGTTGTTTATATGGATGCAATGCAGCATCGATTTTATTTAAGCAATTCTTTTTAATGGTTTGATTTTACGGTTCCAAAAAATACTACTACACTCTAAAAGCAGTACTACTTTAAGGATCTTTGATAAATCAACATTAAAAGTTGAGTAACAGGAAACAATTTGAAAAATATTGGGAATAATTATTATATATACAAAATTACTCCCAGTGTTTTATTTCATTTGTAATTATTATTTCAGTTGAGAATCAGAACAATAATTATCTAACGTAGTAATTACGTCAAAAACTTTTAGAATACCTGCCATTTCATGCATTATAATACATGGTTATAGAGTTAATAGTAAAGTGTATAATTAGTATGTATAGTAAAATTTCATTTATTGCAGGCAAAATTAAAGAAGGTAGTATTCCTTTTAAACGAATATTACGGGATATTCGTAATTTAGAGACACCAGATAGTTTTTAAGATTCAATTAACGAGCATGAAAGATATTAGAAACATGAAATTAGTTAACATAAATTTATGACCAAGTAGGAAGCAATTTACTAACATTAGCAAAAAATTGAAATTTTGCAGGGGTTTGCTCTGAGCACCAATTGTCGAGTGTCACATTTCGATTGGTTTCAGTAATCGCAAAACTGATTTTATAATATTGAATCTGTGATCTGGTATACTAGAACACACCACAACCCCAGTACCTCACAGGTACTCGCCGGAAGGGTAGTAATTGCCACCATGTCGGTTGGCATACTGAATGGAGGGTACTTACCTGGAGCCTTGTCACCCTGGCTCCAATGCCCTTCTGCAGGAGACGATTCAATATAAAGGAAAAATTTACCACTTCCCGACTTGAGGGTTAAGCTAGCGTCATTGGTTTCATAATTAAACTTACAAAAAACCCTTTTCTTAGATGCGTCTTATGATGTCTGCCCCTTACCTGTCCACCACAACTTATTGGTTACTCAGGTGACCTGGTCTGTCGAAAAGGTTGCCGGCCCCTGCTCTAAGTCCTTGGTGGCCCAGTGGTAGAGCTGGCTGCGTGTAGTACAACCTTATAAAAAGAAATACATATTCTACACTGTTTCGACACTATACAATATTTACATTCGACTTTAGAACAGCTTTTAATGCTTTCAGACAATATTTATTGTACATGCTGCAGGGTTGACTACCAAAATTGCTTTTTATGTAATTTACAGAACTAACTGTCATCATCATCATCTGACATGGAGCTGACTCGAGGGTCGATCCTGGATTACGCCAGGCCCACCCCATGCCAGTAGGTGGGTAGGAATTTAAAGGATAGGGTGGGATCGGGTGGGGTATTGCACAACGTTAGCATGTCTGCAATGGGATGTTTGAGTACGTAATCTAGACCGTTATGCGATTATGCATTTGAGCCTAATAACTTTGGTATCAAAGTTTCACATTGTTCTTATTTCACATCTATCACTTGTTCTAGGGTTACAGATTGCACATATCTTAGTTTTCTAATTAGTAATAAACTTCTTAATATTTACTCCCAAACTTATTTAAACTGTCCTTTATGCAATTAAGCCTTTGAGCCTAATAGCTTTGGTTTCAAGTTTGACATTGTACGTATTTCTTATCTGGCTATTGTTTAGCTATGCACCTTAGTAACTTTTTAAATGATCATCAAATTATATTGATAGCATTTTATCCAAATTCCACACAGGCACTGCAACCTTTAGATGTTTCGGTTTTCCATCCTTTGAAATCTAAGTGGAAGAAATATGTACGCCAATGGTTAATTGAACATGAAAATCAACAAATCACTAAGCAGCATGTGACACCAATTGTACATAAACTAGTCCAAGAAATAATTACACCAACCATGATCAGCAATGGTTTCAGGCGTTGCAGCCTTCTCCCTTTCAACCCGGATGCTGTTGATTATTCAAAGGGTATTCTAAGAGAAACATCTGCAACTGCAAAAAATGTGGTTACCCATAATAATGACGAAAGCTTGCACAATGAGCTATCAGATACAGAGAAACATATTAAATATTTTGAGAATCATATAAACCCAGAGACGCTATCAAAATTTAAAATGCAAAACCCCAACGAAGATTGGAACGGTTAAGAATCTGCAAAGGACCGTTTCAGTGTATGGTTGAAAATAAATAAAAACTACGCAGGTGAAATCATAAATACAAACAATTCTACAGAGGTGAGAGGAACAAATACGAGTACTATTGGAAATATTTCCTGTACACCACCCGAAAACACCACATGGTTATCAGATAATGTGGAATCGTATTATATGCCTGAAGGGAATATGGATGCGCGAGAACATGATAATGTAGCAGAAGAACAAGCTAGCAGTTCAAAAAATGTAACGATTTCAGTTCATACTTCCCCATTGACTAACACGCTGTTTTAACCCAAAGGTAATAATATATCAGCTGTGAAAAGGAAAATAAAAGATAAAATATCAGCAGTAGTTACATCCGCCGAATGGAAAGACTATTTTATGCAAAAAGAAGCTAAGAAATTAGAACAAGAACAATTGAAAGAGTCACGAAAATGAGCAAGGGAAGAAAAGAAGAAAAAAGCCAAGGAAACTAAAAAACCAAACACAAAAGCAAAGAAGAAATCTGTAAACAAATCCAGCGTACAATCTAGAGATAAAACAAATTGGCAATGTTATAAGTGCAAAATGGAATGGAAAATGCTTCATTTCTTTGAAAAAAAAAAGCAAACTGGCTTAGCTGCTTTGCTTGCAGCAACAAAGTTCATCGTATTTGCGTACCACAAAAGGACATAGAATATCTGGGATCGAATTTTTCTGATTCAGAGGATGACATGGGGTATATCTGTGAAATATGTCGAACCAAAGATGAATCTGATGAGGAATTTGTAATGGAAAATGACAGTGATCATTAAATTTAGTTTTAATTTTTTTAAAAGTTTTTATTTACGTTGTAGTTTCTTTATATTATAAATATAATATCTTCTATATATTTAAATATATTGTATCAATTGCGTTTATTATTAAATATTTTAATTAGAAGTCTATCTATGCCATTTTTTAAATTAATTTATTGTTGTCCATTATTGGAGCACTAAGTGTCCAAATTAGAAAGCACAGCAAAAGGCAGGTGTCCATTATTGGAGATTTACATAAGTTACTATAATATTTTTTTTCTCCATGTCAGATGATGATGATGATGGTGATGTCAGAATTTCAAAATTAGCAAATAGTTGGAAAAACCTTGAAGAGGAAGCATCAAACCTTCACTTGCAATTACTAAGTTTGGAAAAACTTTTATCCAACGTGAAAAGCTTAATATTCAAACTACTAGCGACCTTAAAGTGTCCAAGATTGTTGCAACTACAATGTTTTTGGATGACATTCTCGATTAGGCTGGAATTTAGGTATCATCCTGCCATCTTGACCTCCTGACATCACGAACACAGCATCGGCTGTCACACCTGCTCTGTTTATTTCCTTTGCTTCTTTAATTTTGTCTTCTAATCTGCCCATTTTTCCTTCTACTTGAATAAATTGCTGCCCAACACTCTTAAACTCTGCCTCTACGTTGTTAAATTGGTTTTTCATCTCACCGAATTCTTTCTTTACTTGTTCTTTTACAGACCTCAAATTATTTTCTCCTTCATTCCTTAATTTCCCCATTCCGGAATTCAATTCATGGAACTTCTTCTTAACTTATTCTTCGATAGATTTGAAACTATTACCCATTTCTTGTTTAATGTCATTCTTAACCTTTTCACATTGATTGAAATTAGAGTTGTAACACTCCCCAAGTTTTTCTATAGGGGAGGTTAACTGTCAATGCAGTATCCATCGGAGTATTTGCAAGTGATCCCTGGTAATAAGCTGATTTCATTTTCGTTTAATTTAACTGTTGCCATATAATCTGTGGCATAAATTTTTATCGCTGCTTGTACTATTACTTTAGTCCATGAATGACCATTTTCACTGAAAGTCGTTCCTTCGCATTTTCCTTCATCGTTTAGATGTCCTAGTAGCGTTATGGATGCTTCGGTTGTTCCATTGATGGTGATTCCTCCTATTATCTGATTGTAGATCTTTACTGTTTTGTATCGATGCGCATTTCTGCATTGTTCTGCACCTAATGGTTCCAAAAAATTTGAGACTCCTCCTGCAACAGCTGATGTATGCGAATGCATTCCGCAATGTGAAATAATTCGTGTAACTTCTAACATACATGTTTGTACTCTTTGTACTTTAAAATCGTTTCTTTGTATCACATTGACGAAGGACGTTTCTTCTTGGTATCCTAATTTTTCGTCTGGACATGGTTTCACATCTTGTATGCTGATTACTGTCAAATTATTGTTTATATTTTCACAATCGTACACTATTAACGCCGTCACTGTGTTTAAATACGCACTAAGTATTATTACTAGCGCACTCGCTGCGAGCAGTATTTTTTCCATCGCACTTAAAAATAAAACTTTGTTTATATCAGTACCTAGTAAATTTCAAGTTCAATTAAATTTATTAAAATCCTACCTAAAAAATTAGTTAACCTATAAAGAATCTTTTCTTAATATTAATACATGAAAACATTTATTAAAATGTTGCTTGAATAAAAATAAATTCCATTTAGTCCTTTGTTTTTATTCTGCACTTGTGTGCATGTTTCAAATTTGGAAAAGTGATTACTTAGCAACGTAATCTTTCTTTTAATTAAACTTTCAATATCCGTTATTATATATATTGCAATGTTACACCCTTCAAAATATCTAAATTCCTATTAATTATCAAGTATTGAAGCCATTTGTAGCTTCGCCATATGATAATGAGTCACACACACACACAAATTTGAAGCGAGCTATTCGTTTTCTTTCGGATGATCCTTCGGGATGTAATAAAGTGGAATTGCAGGTTTTTTCGTGTATCCTCCGGGATTTTAGCCTTGGTTTTTTCCTTATAGATGTTATGTTGTAGCCTTGCAATGGATTTTTCTTGTATTTGAGCTGTAATTTCAAAGAACTTTAGGATTTGTTGTAACGATGTGACTGACCGATATAAATTTGTAACTTTTAACACATGTAGGTGTTTGTTCATACTTGTTTTATGTTGAATAACTGTGTATTGGCATTAGAGGCAACATTACGACGTATTTCCTCTAGCAATAAAGTTGTATTTGTTTGTTTATTATTAAAATGATTGAAATGTCATCGACGAATAATGAAATTGCCTGAAATATGGACATTTGATGTTTAGAACTAGTTGTTTAACTATGTGTTATGTAACTATGGTTGATTTAGTTGCCTTTAATCATGTTTTCGTTAGCAACAATCCTGTATTTATTTATATGTATATTTGTGCCTTCAGCTAAATTTTTGACATGTTTGATGATGCTTCCGCAAAATTTGGTATTTTATAGTATTCCTTAAGGAAAAGTTGTGTGTTAATTGACTGTATTATGAAACAGGGCATCTTTTGGTCTTTGATTTGTGCGAAACAACATTGTATTTATTTATTTATTTGTATTTATTTGCTTTATGACCTTGGAAATTTCTAATTTGTCTAAATTCTTGGTATTTGTGTGTGTGAACTAGATTAAAATGAATTTTGTATGATATTAGGGTGTGTGTAGATTTAATTTAGTATGATTGTGTGTTTGTTTATTGTTAATTTGTGTATTTGTTATTAGTTTATAGTTTTTGTTAATATTTGTTTGGTTAGGGTTAATTTTTATGCATCATGTGGGATATCGAAATTTTCCTTTTTTTATGTAGATTCCAAATCTTATTTTAGTTTTTTCCTAGCATGATGCATAAGAAAGTTATTTTAATTTTAATATTTTCATGTAAATTTGGTCCAATTTCATGCTCGCCTCCCATTGGTCGAATTTATAGTTGACAAGAGTAATTGATGTTAATTTGTTTTAAGATGCAAAGTTTTTTCTGGTTACTATGGTAACGTGTTTTTTTGTTGCGAGGCTATATAAAGGAATTTTGGAAATTTGAGCGTCACTTTGTCACTTGGTCACTTGGACTTGGTCACTTACTCCTTAACTTTTACTTACTTACTTACTCTTTACCTTTACTTAAAGACTTACTTAATCACTTGATTATTTTTATTACTTCGTATTAATTTTGATAATTGAATAAACTGTGCATATTTTATTGTCAACGTTTATCTTCAGTTACTTATGTAAATGGTTTATAAAGTTTAAGTGCTTTATTTATCTGGGTGCTACGAAAGATCACATTTACGTTTGAAAAGTGTTACAAAGTATTTCATACTTACATCATCTTTATGGAAATATCCAGTGGTGCTAGTGTTATGGATAAACTGCCAGCAGTGCTACGTGTTTGTGTAAATCCATTAAATAACAAGCAATAATTGAGAGTCCATATTATCCATTCTAAGTTTACGAGACCTCCGCATAACCTAGAAATCTTGTTTTATGGTTTATGGATTTACTACTACAATAAATCTAACCACAAAGGTAAAAGCTATTAACTTACCTGTATCCTGTTACATCGAGAATGTTCCTGTATGGAAATTGCGAGGCAATTCAAGACAGAAGATAATAATTGGAAACAAATCGATCTTTGAATTGGTCCAGCGAGGCAATTGAAGTGACGGATCTACAAGATCGAAGCGGAGCACGAGTTTCGTTTTGTGGCCGAAACAAATTAAAACTTTATTTTTTTACTATGGAGTTTTATTTTAAACATAGGAGTATAAATGTACAGAGTTGACTAACATTACGACATGTAGCAGCAATATACAAGTTAAGACTAATTGTATTACATGAACAAGTTGATTATATAGTATGAACACCCAGGATAAGAGGTTAGATAAGCAGGTTGAGAATAACAAGTATGTGATACTTTGCTCTTAAGCTAGATAAGAAGGTTAAGTGTATAATACATTACTAGATACATTACTCCTCCCTTACAAGACAATTTATTATATTTTATTCGCTAAAATATATTAAATTTTTGCTTCAATTAACTCAAGTGGTACATTTATTGATTTTTTGTACATATATTTAATAAATCGTCGTCGTCTTTTAAGGAGAGTCGTTTACAATATAGATATACTACAGAACTTATAATTAAAAGTAGAACAATGGTTATAATTAATATTGAAGTAACAGACATATAAGTATGTACATTATTAGTATTATTGACAGAATCTAATATGGCTTGTTGTTTGTTCAGCAGTAATTGATTGTGGATCAAATTTTTCGTGTTAATAGGTATTAGATCTAATTTAGGAACACTAATTGTATTTATATTCTTGATATTTAGTTTATTAATATTGGGTATTTGAAAAACGTTCATTTTGTTTGAAGTGGTCTTCATATTAAATAGCAGAGTATCATGATTGATTAAAACCAAGCAATCGGGTGTGAGATGTATAGCATTTGAAAAGGTGATTAGTTTTTATAGTTTTTATCACTACATTTTACGTCTATTAATAATTCGGAAGGTGTAGTTATAAGCCAAGTAGATTCATCGATTTGCGACACCTTTAGATTAATGAGTTCAAAAAGATAAGGTGTGCAGGTTTGATTTGGATTAAAAGATAATAACTGAGTTTCGCATAATTTGTTATTTGATATTTTGAGGTGATTCTTTTGATAACAGAAATAATTATGCAAGTTAACTAAAGTGCAGTGATCACTCTCAATTGGTATTGATTCTAAAGGATTAAATAGAATAGTGTTATAGGTAGGTATGATCATCCTATAATTTTGTTGATTAATGTAAATTGGGAAGGGTATTAGTTGTGTCAATTTATAGTTCTGAGTTTTTGCAATAAGTGGTATTTCAAAAATGAAGGTGATACGATTCTGGATTTGGTAGGCTTTTGTTATTATGATATTTTCATATTGATGTAAATTTATTATTTTTACAGGATAAGGTAAATCTAAAGAATTATCAGATTTTTGACTAAGGAAGAGTAAGATTTGATTCAAGGTTGAGATTAAATCTTGGCTACTTAATAGTGACATGTGCATTTGTTGTTTTTGCGCAAAGGTTAATGCAGTTTCTAGTTCACTCCAGGTATCAAGAAATAATTGTAGTGAAAATAAAGCTTCGTTTAAAATGTTACGTATAGAAAATGTGTAAAATATTCTAGCTATTTCCTCGTTTTGAGTTATTACTTTTTTAAAATTTGAATTTAGATTTTCTTGATTGAAATGTAATATCTTTAAATCATTTACGGTGTCATTTAACATGTGTGTATGTTCACTTAAAATTTTAATATTAGAGTCTTTATGTTTTTGTAATTGTGAAATTGCACTCTCATATTTTTCGCCATCAGCGGTGTCTAGATTTCCAGTTAAAAATTTAATACCGGTGCCTAACATATTGATAAGCCCACGTTTATGTTTCGTAGTACTTTCAGGAAATATTTGATTGATTAATTGATCAATTCTTTCAATATATCGTTTAATTAGTATTAGGTAGTTGTCATTAGAAACCGTTATATTACCTACAAATTGTTTTTGTTTATGTTCTAATATAAATGACTTATTTTCTAAGGCTTTGATAATTGATAAAAGATTAGTGCGTAGAATAACATAATCGTCTATAGTAGAGGTATAATCTATATTTTTAATTAGGGTCCATTCACTTTCCTTGATTTGGGCTGTACCAAGTGTAAGTGGATAAAGTCCAGGGTTATCAGCTAGGGGGTAATTGTTACATCTCCTATGATCGGGTAGATACACCAGGTAAGGGTGAAGATGATGATTGTCCTGCAACAGTCAGGAGTTCATTATAATGTCGTTCGAGGGTTCTTGAGGTTTGAGGGTTCTGTACTAAATATCTGTTATTATGAAGTATTTTTATTATTTTGAATGGTCCTTTAAATTTTGGTTCTTTTTTGTTACGTCTGTCATTTTTCAAAAATACTTGTTGATTAAGTTCGAAAGTCACAAGTTGTCTTTCGTCATTAATGGTTTTGTTACGTTCTCGTTTCGATTTATCTTGTTTAATCTTTATGGCGTCATAAAATTGTGTCATTCTTTGCTTGTGATCGTTAATGTAGATTTCGTAGAATCTATCAGTACAAAGTTCGTAAGGATTCTGGTTATCGGTATGGCCAAATAATATTTCTAAGGGTGTAAATTTGAGGTTTGAATGTATTGAATTGTTATAAGCAAGTATACAATAAATAATTCTGTCTTTTTCTGGGGTTGATTCTAGTAATCGGAAATGTTCAATTAAAGTTGAATGTACCCGTTCAATTAGTGAATTTGACTCATGATGTAATGG
>JABXWE010041727.1:0-10481 GCA_014611495.1 Limonius californicus | reverse complement strand
GAAAGAGTTGAAATAATTGCATTTTCTTCGGAAACAATGTACGTGCTAGTACAAACACCGAATTGTTCAACCAGCAACATACAAATAAGCATGTGATTCGCAAGTATGTTTTGTAGTTAGCGAGAAAATCCGATAAAAAATGAAGCGGTGGAAGTCGTGGTTCTGGGCCACGTTGTTATCGATCCTACGTTGAGTACAAAGCAAATGGCTATTCTATCGGATATTAATCGAACTAGTATTTATCGAATTTTGAAACACAACAAAGTTTATTCCTACAACAACTCATTGAAGACGTGTTTGACCGCTGTTTGCAGTTGTGTAAGATTATAAATGAACGAACGAACGAACGGCGAGAAATAATCCCAATTTTCTCCTTCTTCTTCTTCTTCTGCTTTTCCGACGAATGCACTTTTTTACTAAATGGCACAGTCAATCGCCATAATTATCGCTATTGGTCAGATTCTAATCTGATGAAATTTCACGAAACACATTCTCAATACCCCGAAAAATTTAACGTTTGGGCTGGCACTTTTGGTGATGGGTTTCGATGTTTTTTGTATTTTTTTACTAAGAGTAAAACGTCTTCTTTATTTACAGCCATTTCAATAGCAGGGAGGTTATACAAAACGCTTTTTATTAAAATTTGAGGATTTTCAGGAAAATAAATTAAGTAAACAGAACATTTAGAACAACCAAATAAGTATTTCGGTAACTAAGTTGCCATCTTCAGTAAGAACTAAGAAAATCCAGAAATAATTGTACAGGATTAGAATTCAGCGTTTACTGGAAAACTGGTTTTGGGCATAAACTAGCGGATTTCAATTTTTGACCCATAGAGTATTTACCTTTCCCAGTTATTACCTACTGATAATTTAATGAGGAAACGTAAAGTAACATGGAATGTTACAAAGTTTTCACTTTAAATAAAACAGAAAATTCATCTAAATTCCGTTTCGTTCTTTAACTAAAGGTCTTGGTAAAATATGCAAACATATAAATTTCAAAATTGTATTTTCTTTAATTAACTACATTCGGAATTTATAAGGTACCCCTGGAGGCGGTCGTGGGCTAGATGTTAGCGCGTTACACTTCTACCCTAAAGGTCCTGTGTTCAGTTCTCAGTCCCGGAACATCGGTTTTTTAACGGCCGTTCTCCCTCGTAAGGTAATGGCCAACCAGCGAGGTATTCTGCCGAGTAAATGTTCTCTGGTGTAGTAGTGTTTACACTTCCCGTGGTTGGGAGAGCCTATGTTAAGCTGTAGGTCCTCTATGTCTGTGGCACTCTAAACGCGCAACACAGGCATAGGAGAGAAGATCGCTACATCTCGTAAGAGATAAAGCACTCTAAGAAGAAGAAGAAGAAGGAACCGTCGATGATAATATAAAAACTTTGGAAAAGTCGGAGATTTAAAAAATTGATTGTTCTCACTGTAATCGAAAATATATTGGGCAAACTAAACGAAATATTGAGATTAGTTTTAAACCTGTTTTTGTAGTTTTCAACTGAATCGACTCAAACTGAGGGAGATATTGGGAGACATGCGCGGTCACGACCTAACGAAACCGCTTTGGGGATGCGTGTCCGAGTTGTTCGTTGACGTAGCCGCTCGCGGTTTACGCGGTAGGGTCGAAACTCCAGGGTTGAGAGACAATGGTGTTAACAATTCGGCAGCTCATTTAGAGATCGGCGGACGGTAGTGCCATGTGTATCCGAATATCTCCGACCGCTTCCGGCTCGGAAAGCGTACACAATTTTGGCGTTTCTTTTTTGGAAAAATCTTAAATGTTTCGAAGCTTGCATTTTGCAAAGAAAGGAGGTAGAGAAATTTGCGTTTCCTAGTCATTTAATGCAGCCAAATTATTTATTATGTCTTCGTAAAATGGTTGATTTTTTATTAATCCTAATAAGAGTTCTTTTTGAATTGAAATATTTGCCTATCTTGAGAAACTGCATTTCTCAAGTACGTTTTTATTCGCTTAAGGCAAGAAAAACTTATTTCCACTGATGCACTTGTCGACGGAATGGCTAATATGAGGCGAAACAATATGTAGGCTTCGGTAAAAATTTCTTTGTTCTCATTGAAATTTTCTAGTAATTCTTGGGTCTGTAGATTGCGGTAACTTTCATCGGCATAAAGAAGATTTAATTCATTTTTAAGACGCTCACTTTTTGACAATATTTTGTCATAAAATAGACCTATCAAATGATTTAGACGGAAAGCACAAATCATATTGTATAGTATCAGCCAAAAACATGAATTAAACTTATCGCAGTCTTGAAATCTTACTTCCATTTCCATTACAATGTGATCCAGTACTTCATAAAACAAAATTTTATATTTTCGTCTGTCACTATTTGTAACGCTAGCGTATTCCGGCTTAGGACGCTTAGAAACATCGCTTTCTGTTACGAGGGTTGTCTTTTATATTTCGGGATTGGGCAACCCTAGTGCTGCAATCTGGCAACTGACGTCTCTATCGTAAAGTTTGACATTTTTAACGGTATAAGTACTCAGGACGTTTTGACGTAGGAGCGCTATTTGTGTTGTTTACAGTAACTAGAAAAATTCATATCGGCCAAAAAATGGAATTAAATCGTGAACATTTTCGTGCGATTATTTTTTACAACTTTCGACGTGGATTAACTCAATAACAGTGGATCCATGATACAACTAAACATGTATCATGAGTCCATCGATGAACTTAATTCGATTTTTGGCGATGAAGCACCATCAAGGACCAGTATTTATCGATGGTTTACAGAATTCAATCTTGGCCGTAGTTCGCTCAACGACGAATTTCGTGAAGGTCGTCCAAAATCGGTTGTTCCGAAAAACATTGATGCGGTGCTTGAACTGATACTGCAAGATCGTCATGTGACTTATCGTGAGATTGAGGTATCCTTGGACATTAGTGGGACCAGCATACATTCAATATTGCATGAACATTTGACCGTAAAAAAGATTTGTTCGTGTTGGATCCCACATAAATTTGACAATCGCTCAAAAACAAGCTCGTGTCAATTGGTCGTAAGAAATGCTCAAAAAATTCTGTCGCGGTCCTTCAAAACATGTGTATGACATCGTGACAGGTGACGAATCATGAATCTACGCGTATGAGCCCGAAAGTAAAAAGCAGTTGACTGTATGGGTCTGCAAGGCGAGTCAAACCCAACAAAAGTAGTTCGTGTTCGTAGCACTTCGAAGCAAATGGTCACCTGTTTTTTTTTCGGAAAAACTGGACATGTCTCAACCGTACCATTGGTGTAACGTAGAACGGTCAATTCTGAATGGTACACAACCATTTGTTTGCCACAAGTCTTCGGAGAAATAAGGAAAACCAACCGCCGAAGACGGATCATTCTCCACCACGACAATGCGAGTTCTCACACATAGACTCGAACAAGTGACTTTTTGAGCACTCAATCCGTCGATTTGACCCAAAGACTTCTTTTTATTCCCAAACATCAAAAATAAATTGCGAGGTCAATGTTTTTCGTCATCTGAAGAAGCGGTTGATGCGTTCAAAATGCATATTTTGGAGTGCTTCGATCGAAGTGGAAAAAGTGCTTCGCAAATTGGTTCACACGCATGCAAAAGTGCAAAATCCCGAAACATAAAAGGTAACCCTCGTATTTCTATTTCCTTAGTCTTTTCGAAAAGTGTATCAAACAAGTAATTCCTTTTCCTCTTTAATAGTTCAATATTTTTATTTGTTTTTTTGTAACACAAAAATTAATATAAAACGATTTCTTTTGGAGAACATCAAATAATATGTCAGTGAGACAGAAAATATCATTAAATAGTACAGCTAAAAATGTGAATTCAAAATTGTTGAAATTGTTTAAAAATCGGCGGTCAAACCCGAACATGCAGTTCCGCGACTGAACTCTTCACTTGCACGATTCGCCGTGAACCAAATGTAGATATTGACGTACGCGTTACCATGGCGACGGAGGTATAAGTGCAGAGTTAAAATACGTTTGAGGCCTACTCTTCACTACAATTGCTCGAGTGTTGTAGGTTAGGTTTTTTTTATGGTCGACGCTCGACGGACTGAATTTAAAATGTAAATTTTTGTTTGTTTTCACTAAGCTTATTGTATCTACGAGTATGTATACCATAAATAAACGATTCCTAATAGGTGTAATACCGATAAATAATTTGTTATGTAATTTAAATAAATATTCGCAATCGAATGAAAATTTTAGGTGAAGAGACACTTCACCTACTTCACTTGGCGAGCCGCCCCTGCCTTCGAGGTCGCGCTAACGGATGACCGTGCTGTAAAATATCCCATACCCCAAAGTCGCCTGCTCTCCTCGAAGGGCGGAAAAGTTTATGCACCCTTCGTAGGGCCTACCGGCACCCGCTCTTATATATACAGTACAATGGCACCCCTTCCTTCTTTGACGCATCTTTTCAACCATTACCCGTTACTTTCTTTACACCCTTTCTTTCCCTTTTCGTGATTCCTTCACGCTCTTACCTCTTTTTCCTTCCTCCCCCTTCCCCGTTTTGTTCTCCCTTTCTTGATTCCCATTACAACATTCATCTTTCCCTCCTTTGAACCACCTATTACTTCTTATTTCCTCGTGCTTTTTCCCCCTTTTTTCGTACGTTTCCCCATTTTTTTCTTCTCCTCCCCCCTTCCCTCAGCCCCCTCCACCCTTTCCTCTATTTTTCTTCTCTTTCCACCCCGGCTTTTCTCCCATCCTTTACCCTTTTCCATTCTAGTGGTTTCTGGGGAATGGTAAGTAGGGCCTCCTTTTTGTCATCATTCCCCTACGGTACAAAGCTGGAAAATAAACTAAATTTACATAATGTTGGGACCTCAACAAAAAAAAAAGCAAGTAGTTATGTTAGGTTTTTATTAACAAATCTTCAAGAGTCTAAAATTATGGCAACAATTGAACAATTACCCGGTTAAAAACAAATCTACAAATTACAGAATAATTTTTCATTTGTAAAAAAAATAAAACACATATATTTTTAAAAATTATACAACCACAATTATGACAATGGCCGTTCAAAAACGATTGTAGAGACGGCAGGAAACGACATTCTTTGCACACTCACTTCATGCTGTGTACATTTTATCAGCTGTCATTTGTTAAGGGCTATCCAATGTTTTATTGTAGTAGTTTTGCAGTGAGTAAAGTAACAGAAAAGAAAAATATATTGAAATCACAGCCGCCTGTTTCTACAATCATTTATGGAAACCTTGTAGAAAACTACAAATGGAAAGTATCGTTTTAGGTTTCTTCACTTCCATAAATACTAGCATTTCTCCGTTTGAACTTCTTAGGAAGGGGCGAATTCGTATCTACCACTTTTAAATTACTAGTCTCATTGTTCGTTTCTGCTTCTACATTCACACCATCGTCATCTTCAGCTGAAACCGAACTGTTTTCACAAATTGCACTCAAAGTATTGTCTACTTTGCTGGACATATCAGCACTGCTCTCGTGGCTGAACTTGGGCTCGGGCAAATTTAAACTGAGTTTGGAGGGCGTGTTGATAAACGTGTCATAATCTGACTCTTCTCCACAACTTTCTGACTTTTCTTCCAGTTCAGCAGTTGTGTTGTGCACGAAAGCTTCCAAGAGTGCAAGAGGATCATCCACTCCGAGTTTAGTACAAAAGGAAGATGTCTGTGGGTTCATTTGTGGATGGGGTTGGCGGATGTGTTTTGTTTTCGACTGACAGGGGTCATAGCCCTCTGCTGTCTTTACAAAATTATTCGGTATTATGAGATTGCTGGAAAACTTCAAATGAATTTTTGATTTTTCTTCCTCCGAGGGTGTAAATTGCCATCTGAAATTAGAATTCATTTATGGGCATAAAGAAAACAACAAAATGACTCGCCTTTCTATGGAAGTTGGCCCTGGCATGAAAGCGTTCACGCCCTTAACGCATAATAAATGGTTAGTGAAATGTAAAATTGTAAGCCACTCCAGATCATAATTGAGCTCAATTTTTGCATTAGTATTGTGAGGTATGTCGGTTATCTGCAGAAATCTTCTTCTGGGTAAACACTTGTCCAGGGCCAAGAATTTGGTGGATTTCTCATCGGAATGCTGCACAAGTGCGGCAAACTTGCAGTGAAGGTGAGCAGCAAACCAGTAGTCGGGTTGTAAATGGTTGAGCAAATCTTCACATGGTTTACTTCCCAGTTTTCCTGAATCTATGTCGTTCCTTGAATGAAAATTAAATTAAGAGTTGTTAAAGGTTTAATTAATTATTTTCACTGATCTACTGTGGTTAGAAAGTAGGGAAAAAATCTTTGAATACATAGTTTTAAAAATAATCCTCAAATATCTAAAGTGAATTAAATGTTTGTGCATTTGTTGAAAACGTTCTTTCATAAACCTACGAGAATTATTCGGAAACTAAGGGCCGTTTAAATATTCCCGCCGTAAAAGGGGCGTGGTGAATTTGGTGCATGGTGGGGGTGTTCTAGTAGTTGATGAGCTAACCACACATCACTTTACCGTGGTTCTGTCATTATATTTAGTTGTATAACCTCACCAAGAGTAAAGTTTGCGTTGCGATTTGTTTTGTCCATGCAAAAAACGAAAACGCTGTCCAAATTTATGGTCAAATATGCGAGGTTAATGGTCCTGGTATCTTAAGGGAAGGCAAGTTCAGACCCTGACGTAGGAATTTCACAGATGGCCGAACAAACGTGGACGATGAAGAACGAAGTGGGAGACCTTCTGTTGTCAACATCCATCTTGTGCAAAAACTGAAGAAGTAAATTCGTGGAGATCGGCGTGTAACGTTCGTTCAATTTTCCCCCGCACTTGAATTCTAAAATTGTGCCTTAAACCGAACATAGCGCAGGTCAATTTTACGGGAGCGATGCTAGGGTAGGGTGTAGGAATGTAGGGGGAGTAGGGCGGAAATAAATTCAATTTGGATTTGGATATGAAAATATAGGAGTGGCTTTAGTTCATTTGGTGCCATTATCCTATTACCGTTTCTCTTGACAGTGGTTTTCCTTTTTCGGTTTTACGGATTAATTGGTCACTACCTGTTCTTTTAAACGTGATAAGATTCACGTTTCCGGTACGCGGTTTGTGTTAGCATCAAGGGCGTATCCACGGGGTCTCATTTCAGTTAGAGTCAGTGCAGTTAAGTTACATTTGCGCAAAGGTCACAAGTATGTGCAATTTTTACGACAGTAAAGTAGTTGTTTCGTGCCATCTATCTATCTGTGGCTTATGGATCCTCGTGGACCATCGCCTCATTTCGGTTTCCAAGCCTGTTCTTTGCCGAGGGCGGTGGCTAGCCGCCTGTTTCGTCCCTTGGTACGATGACCAAGGGGCGCCCGTCCATTATACTTCTTTCGCTTTCTTTACTATCTGTGCCCATTCTTTCCTGTCTTTAGTTTTTTGCTTCCAGTTTCCATACCCCATTTCTCTTAAATCCTCTTCAACTAGGTCCATCCATCTTTTCCTCGGGCGCCCTTTCCTTCTATTACCGTCCAACTTCCCGTGTAAAGCTCTTTTTATATATCTTTCGTTTTCCATACGGCTTATATGTCCCAGCAAACTTATCCTTCTACTTTTTATTTCTATAATTACACTCGGCCTTTCAAATAATGTCATTAGCTCTGTATTTGTCCTTATTCTCCATATATTATTTTCACACACCGGACCATATATCCTTCTTAACACTTTCCGTTCCCATATTCTCAACATGTCTTCATCTTTTTTCGTTAAGTTCTATGCCTCGGAGGCATACATAACTACCGGTCTTATTACGGTTATATAAATCTTTATTTAGGAGTTTCTTGAGAGCTTCTTGTTATGTTCATTTTAAAATGTGCCGCTTTATATGAATGAATTAATTCCGTAGTTTGTTTGCCGCTTCGTCAGAATTAATATCGTTATTTTAAATGAAGTCCTATTTTGGGTTACCATTTTCGCTATTTGGTTTTGTCTTGAAAATTGAGTTATGGAAGGCCGGTTCCCTTAAACCTTGAAAGTTTCCTTTGTGGGCCGATTTTCTGCCGACTAAATTTTCGGAAGTGTTGATCCCGGCGTTGCACGTGTTAGGAAATCCTTCTGGAACTCGCGCGTTAAAAACAAAATCTTTCTAGAACATTCCATATGATTTTGTAATGTGGTGCAATGGTTTCGAGAATGCAAATCCCGTTACATTTTGAAGGAGTCGATCTTCCACCTGTCTCGGCTCCGGACCTTCCCAAAATTACATCTCCAGGGGAGGGCCGTAATTATATCGAGTGCTGCAAGTGGCGTAGAGTTTTGAGTTTTGTTAAGCGGTATTTGTTGTGTGTTCCGTCTCGCTGTTGTACCAAGGGGTATTTAAACCGTCGGCTACTGCCGGTTTTAATGGGAATAGCTTGATTCAACCCCAGAAAAAGGCAATTCCTTGGTGGATTGACCAATCGCCTTTCGGCGGATCAACTTCGAAACCAACTCCCGTCGCTCTGCGGTTTTCATTTGTGCGCTGAAGGCATCAAAGTTCCGGGCCCCTGGATGTTGACTTCCTTCAACCCAGACTACAGGGTCGTACCCATGGATTTATATAATCTTGTGAACCAAAGTTGTGCCTGCCTGCATCGAAAATTCAAGGTAAAAACTAATGTTTTGTGTTTTTGTGAAGCGAAATCCTACGTGCAACTTGCAAAATTCAATATTATTGAATCTTTTTTGGTATCTGGAAGCGAGAAGCGACCTTCAGTCGCGGACTGTATTTGTTTGAAGTACAAAGTATGAGAGAAATTTTGTTTTATAATTGTGTTTTCCTGTAAGCTTGCGTCGGTGGCTGCGTGGTCGGTTGGACCAAATACGTGCGCCGACGACGCTAGCTCGTTTGGTTGAGCGCTCATAGATTCATATTTGTATAATAGAATTAATTAAAATCACTTGATGTCATTTTCTTGTAGTGTCAGTGTCAGTTTTAAACGTTGAATTATATATGTGTTTTAAAGTTCACTGTCTCTTATTGTGTTTTTTGTACCCGCTGGTGTAAGAATTTTGCAAGCTTTAAATATACAGGTGAAGGCGCAATTTAAGGTAGGTTCCTTTCCCGTAAGCTGTCGGCTTCTCGGCCTTCCACGAGGACCTACACAATCAGCTGGATTTGGAAGGTGGCGCCCACTTATTTTGACTCGCCCTGTACACTACTAAAGATTTTCTCTCATAAGCGATTTTCACGAACTCCCCCTACTCCTCTGAGCTAAGCTGTAGGCCCTTTTCCATCAAGTTAGTTACGAATCGTCGAAAAAGCTCGATTGGCCTGTAACATTCTTTGATCTAAACATTTCACTTAATGCATAAAAACATCTATTGCCAGCCAGAATTCTAGCGTTTACATCTAATACTGTTTCATTTTTTGCCGTGATTATTGAGCCTAAATATTTAAAGCTATCAACTTGATCAAATTTCTCTTGATTAATTATAACTTCTCGGTTTCCTCCGGCTGTTGTGTTGTTTCGTGATGTTACCATATACTTTGTTATCTGCATTTGTTATTTTGTTTTGGTTAGGAAGTTGTTATTATCGTGAATACGAACACGTGTTTGAAATATGATAAAATTGGCGGGATGTTTATGTGACCGACACACAACAATAAGCGAGACACATTCCTAGTATACATTAATTCTCACCCCACCAGTTGAAATTTTTAAATTTGGCGCCATGCGTTAACTCCACCTCCTCCTCGTGAAATTAATGTATGCTCTGCAAGCGTCGTGCGCTGTTTTGCATTTGATTTAGCCACTTGTGCGCAATTTTAGAACATGTTCTAAATAATTTACATGAAAATGTAGTACAAAATTTTGTGTATACAACAGTGCTGAATATTTTGACATAAATTTTGCGAAAAATTTAACGTTTTATTATACATTATGTTGTGATTGCTATATCAATTTTGGAAACTTAAATTTCATGTACAACAAATTTGCTTTATTCACTTCAAGTTTAAATCCGCATAACCTTACATTATTGTATTTAGAACACACCGCATAATATTAAAGTTGCAAACCACAACAGCCTCAATAAAAACAGACGAGTTGTACTAAAATTAGCTGAACTGGTATTAAACCAGCCTTCACATTGCAGTAAATTTTCAACGTCCTTGCCGTTTCCTAAATACTCAAGTGAGGGGTAAAACATCAATTTCTATTGTGAACTATCAAGAAATTAGTAAAACAAAAAATATAATTCAATTAGAAATTTTGCAGGAATTCACTTACTTAAAAAACGGTTTAAATCTTAAAAGCTGTTCAACATCTCCATGGTCCCAAATCCCTGCCGGCCAATCATGTGAAAGAAAAATATCGATAGGTTGCGAAAGTTGTTTTAGCCTAAACACTTCCAAATTGCGAATGTGATAAACGCTGCGCTTTGTACTTTGATCATAAGGGGACTGTTCAAAATGCCCCTTTAAATAGTCCTGCCCTTTATATATCCCGGATATACCCCCAATTCGAACACCTTTAAAATTTAA
>JABXWE010041726.1:0-18416 GCA_014611495.1 Limonius californicus | reverse complement strand
TTCTCAAAATAAACATAGTGAAGCCGTTTCGAAAATCTTAATTTGTTTCATTATAATTTATAAGCAATAAACGTTTTTGGTTCTGTTTAACAAAATACTAATAAATAAAACATGCAGGGGCAGAAAAACCACATGTAAACAATTTGAAATCTTCCTTGAGTGACTGAATATTATTATAATATTAATATAAAAAGCCTTCTAGATTCTAATATTGTTCCTATTTAAACAAGTCTAATATTAATAAATAAATAAAATATACAAAAACTTAAACAGAACATTCGAAATAGCAGACAAACTTTAACTTCAATGAAACTTCTAATTTGTTTCGTTACAATTTACCAAAATACAAGCTTTACATACAAACGTTGATTTGATTTATAATAGTAATTAGGTATATTAATAACAACAAATAAAATGTATACATAATAACATAGAAGACTTCATAAAGTAAACAAACTGAACGAGAAGTTCTTGAAAGCTTGTTGCAGTTCTCAATTCCTTGTTTGAAATTTAATAACAATATATTTGAACTTGCTTCTGAAAAGTTTCTGAAGTTTTAGTATCTTTTTATATGAATAAAATTACATATTCAAGTGTGAAAATATTTAAAATTTGTAGTAAAAGAGCCTCCAAAATAGCAGACATTTTGAAGTTTTGCTTTTTTAATGATTTTTGAGTTTTAGTATTATTTCTAAGAAAAGCGTTTAAAATGACAGAAGTTTGCAATACATTTTAGAACTTCACAGAGTTTCTGGAAAGCTCTTTCAGTTTTATTATGATTTTAGGTTTAATCTTTATTGAGCAAGCCCTTCACGAAACCCTTGATTGTCGGTAAACCATTATATTGATTTCTCTATCTCTCCTGAGCTTCAGTCTACCTGAACGCTGGAAAGCAAACTGCTTCCAATGTAAAAGACAATACGTATAATATACGACAATATAAAATGGTACAGAGTGTTGGCACTGTTCTGATTGTAAGAAAATCAGATAAATCTTGACATTGGGCTTGTGTGCGATAGTAATATATAATAAGCTGAAAAATTTCAGTAAATAAAGAGAAATGAAGAGTATATCATAAAAATAGATTGATTTTACCGTAATTTTCCACTTCTTTATCGTTAGTTCTTATGATTTTTTTGATATTTTTTCACCTTATTTTAATCTTGGATGTCTTCTATTAATCCCAAGTGGAAAGGTCGCCTATTAACGTAGCTAGGGTGGCAATAAAAAACCCTAATTTTAGCTTATTTTGAGTTACTTTAATAACCCCTAAATATGCAAGCTTTTGCAAATACATTTGAAAGGGCAGAAGCTCTTGATCCATTTCATATCACAATGTTTCCTAAAAGTTATGTAAGTTTCAGTATTATTTCATATATAATCCATAACATGCCAGCTTTCCAACGTATTTAAATTTGGAAAACTAATATAGCATTTAAAAGATTTTTGAAAGCTCTTTAATGATTCAGTGGTACCTTTGAAGCTTATCCTGTGAGTTTTAAAAAATTCTAAGCCATTTAGAGAACTAAGTTTTAAGGTTATCCTTAGCATCACAACATTTCAGGAAAACTGTTTAAGCTTGGACATTTTTACACTTAAACGTGTAAGTAACTACGTAAAAACCGTTGAAATAAAGGAAGTTTTTGGTTTAGTTAACGTTACAGATTTTTTCTACAAGAGCTTTCAATTTCACTGGATTACTCAACTTGTAAATTTTTGAAACCTCATGGTGGTTTAATCACGCTAAATTTGCCAAACTAAACAGAACCTTTCAAGCTTATTGCAAGATTTCAATGAATAGCCCTTAAAAGCAAACCAAAATGATCGAGCGTTTTGTCATAAATTTCTCTGCGTTCCGGTGCAAATCATAATTTTCGGAGATTTTGCAGCTGCCCTAATGATAATTGGCTCAGGTAGAAAGGATGACATCCCATTTCGTTGCAATCTTTGAATCTTTTATTGGGACCCTCGCACATGGACCCATCCATCCCGCCTGGTTCATTACCATTGCACGTGATTGACAACCGAGAATGGTGATTTTAAGGCGCTCTCCATGGAAGTTAACGAAACTTCGATGATTTTTCTTGAGCTATTGTTGCGGTTAATGTTGAGGGGATTGCAAGAAAAAGCTGGAGATGAAGCCTTGATGCGGTTCGGCGGGTAATAAATAAATTCCATATATATACGCCTTGGCAAAAAACGCGTATGAACAACGTGCACAAAACCACGACGACGAAGAGATGTAATACTGGTTTTGGTTTAGCAAAAGAGACGTGATGATTCTAGGCGGGGTTTAAAGATTCATTCTTCTTCTGCAATAAGACAAACAAGACGCAGTTTCTATAGCTACCGGACTACCCGCGTCCATTGGCCAAGTAGCGTCCACTGCTATGTGAACCGACAATTATGAAGTTTCCATATAGCATCTTTTTATCTTTTATGCGTCTATTATTTATGGCCATATCGGGATTTATTAAGTGCTCCTCGCCTGATACGCGATACAGCCCTCATTAGTATCATTACATATGCAAAACTTCCTCTACCAAGGAAAGTTATTAAACATTCTGCTCATTAAAAGTGCTTTTAATGGTTCAGTTTTAGTTACATTTAAAACGGATTTTGAAAAAACATGATAAAATAGTTTTCAAGAACGTAAAAAGTTAAATATCATTCTTTGACATGAAGGATTATGTTAAAAATAGGACGATTTGCACAATTTTAATAAATATAGCTTGCCCCTAATAGCAAAATTTAGAAATATTATTAAACCAGTTTTGATACGTTTAGGATTTACTTAGTAATAACGCGATCGTATTAGAGATAGCAACTTAATCACGTTTGAACGGTTGATTTATTGATCTACTCAGAAACACAGCATCAGTGCTAAAATTCAAATCTACTCTTTGATTTACATTCACATACATACAAGAATCGCCTCAGTAAATTTCTTCCATTAAAATGGAATCTAACTTGGTTATAGCAAAACCTTTAGGTCTTCAATTTTAAAAAGAAGAAATTAATCATAGTACTTATTATAGTATATATCAGCAATCATATTTTTTCACACACAAAAAATTGTAAGTTATAACTCTTTGCTATAAATATAAATCGTTTATATTTACTCGTTTTACTTTAAATCTTAAATCCCTAAGCCTATAGCTACGAAACGTGGCTGGGATTAAAAGACATCTTTTAACATTATGAGAAAAAAAGTCTTCAAAAGTTTAATTTATTAAAAGCTGAAAGTTTAAAACAGATTTCAGCACCAAACCAAAGAAAAAATATTAAAAAAACCGTTTTAATATTCTACTTATCCTTTTTCATGTTGAATAAATAAATTTCCAAGTAAATTGTTGTATTAAGAAAAAATAAATCTAACATTTAAGGAAAAAAATGCATCTTGAGCTTAAACGTTCCAAATAAATTCAATACAATAATTAAATTACCTGTAGCTCAGCTATAATTTTCTTATTGAGCTTTTTCTTAAAAATCGCATAAGTTAAATAAATCAGAAAGTGTTGTTTCATTGAGTAATTTCTACACAACTTCAGCCAAGAAATTGTTAGAAGAGTTCTAGAAAATCTCATTGGGAAGGTTTCAACACCAAAAAAACTGCTATATTTTTGGAAAATAACTTTCTAAGTGACTCCTTGATTTAAAAAAATTCTAATATGTTAGAAACCAACCAAAACATTTTTTTAATTAATATCAGGCGATTCAATATTTAACCAACAAACTTTATTTTTTACATCCTAAAAAACATGTAGTTTACAGACAAAACCAACATAGACTTTAACCCTAATTATTGGAAAATATTCACTTCCATTGTCATAATTGATAATATAGCAGCATCCTTGTAGGAAAATTGGTTTATTGGGCTTTCTTTAAATCAAAACCAACGTGCTTTGTATATGAAGATTCAGTTTGCGTCAATAACTTCAACATCTAGTATTTTGGGCAAGAAAATTATAAATTAATAATACAGTTTTTGTCTTCAAATAGTGTCTTAGGCCTGTATGAAATGTTACAGAACTTTGTGCAAATTTTGTTCAAGGTTTTGTTCAAAATTTTGTACAAAATTTTGAACATAATTTTGTACAAAATTCTGTAACGTTTCATACAGACAATTTTGCAAAACACGTATTACACGAAACAAAAATTTGTACAAAATTTGTAGAAAATTCTGTCTGGCCATGCACAAATAGGTTCAAATTACAGTGACATCTATGAGAAATCTGCCAAAATAATGTGACTGTAGGTAATGTAGAATTCTATTAAGGTTTCTTAATATTAGTTTGATGTATAAGGCCTGTATGACACTGCGCAGAATTTTGTATAAAATTCTGTCTGTGAGCATGCGCAAATAGGTGCCAATTATGTTACCATCTGTGAGAAAACTGTCAAAATAATCATTTTAATGTAGATAAGGTAGAAATTTGTCAAAGTTTCATAATAATTGTTTACTTTTGTTTACATAACCTCGAATTTTGTTTATTTTGTGGTGGCTTGTATTATTTTTGTGTTTTTGGGAATGTTCTTTTTTGTTTATAAGTTATATTAAGTTTGTGTAGAATGGCTAGCGTTGAGAAATTTTAGGTGGTACACGTGGTAAAACATTTACGTCTTTGCCCTCTGTGATCATTGATGAACACTAGCAAATGCTCGTTTGCGCATTGATTTGACGTTGTTTCTGAACAAAATTCTGTAGACTTTAGAGCACGAGCTACAGAATTTTGTACAACATTTTTAACAAAATTTTGTACACATTTCTGTAACGTTTCATACAAGCAATTCTGCAAAACACGTATTACACGGAATAGAAATGTGTACAACATTTTGTACAATTCTATCTGACCATGCACAAATAGGTTCAAATTACAGTGACATCTGTGAGAAAACTGTCAAAATAATCATGTTACTGTAGATAAGGTAGAAATCTATCAAGATTTAATAATAATTGTTTACTTTTGTTTTCATAACCTCGAATGTTGTTTATCTTTTCGTGGTTTGTATTATGTTTGCGTTTTTGGGAAGGTTTTTTTTTGTTTATAAGTTATATTAAGTTTGTGTAAAATGGCTAGCTTTGAGAGATTTTAGGTGGTACACGTGGTAAAACATTTACGTCTTTGCCCTCTGTAATCATTGGTGAACACTAGAAAGTGCTCGTTTGCGCATCGATTTGACGTTGTTTCTGAACAAAATTCTGTAGACATTAGAGCACGAGCTACAGAATTTTGTACAAAATTTTGAACAAAATTTTGTACAAAATTCCGTGTCATACGTGGAACGTAGTAAAAAATCATCTTGTAGTTGTACTTACATTATGAATAAGTAAAACTTTACAAATATTGTTCTGAGCCCATGCTTTGGAACTATTACCTTATGGCTTTAGAAACCACCAGAAATATTGTCTATAGAATATTGTATCACCCTGTGTAAGCAACGTAATGATTTTATTAACACGCCCCCATATAATTCGCTAATTATTACCTAAAAACGAACTATTTTCTTTGTATGTTTTTATAATTCGATAGTTTAACTAACAAAGTGTTCCATATCAGTAACCCCCCCCCTCCTTATGGGGGTGGCCCTTGCCCAACAATGGGATGTTGCGGGCTAATAAAGCAAAAAGAATGTTTCATATTGCGATATTTTATAGCGAAAACCTGAAAACGTTTTACGGTTAGGGGTTTGTATTTCAAGATAGAAGGAATTTGATTTTTAATATTTGCAACGGTGGAGATACATCACAGTAAAAACTTAAACACAACAAATTTTATTATCAATTCAAGGCAAAGAAAATAAAATATCAAAATAATAAAATCAGAACCTGCAGTTGCCATGATAAGCCAAGATAACAGTATGGATTAATATAGATTTACAACCAAGTTTTTTTTTAATTCAGGATTAACAGAAAAAGAATACTTATCATACACAGTAACTTTTTTCAAACAACAATTTTTTTCAACATATTGGGGACTCCCTGTATATTACACACGTGTTGACCCAGAAAATGGAAGAAAATACAAGACAATTACCACACTTTCTCATAAAAAAATTCTATACAAATCCTCCATACCAATGTTTCTAACAGTATGGGCCATGAAGCAGTTGTTGCTCACAAAATATCCAAAACATTAGATCAAATAAAGGAAGTGTTATGTAAAAACACAGATTTGAAGAAATAAAACCATCAATTACTTGTTTTTTTAGACAATTCTCATATAAAAATTTGTGCAAAAAAGTGAGGGGAATATTGTCTCAAAAAGCAAGTTGTAACTGAAAAAATATTAAACACTCTTCAGTCTTTTACTGCTTTTATTTTACATAGCTAATATACTTATCAGTCTTTGGACACGGCGAATGCCAATGGCGCTATAAAACTGAGGGCGCCAAAACCAAAATTAATGCGTTTAGAAAAATTGTGTCTATACAAATAATTATACACTTAAAATGCATTCATTTATAAATAGTTTGTCAGGTATACAAATTGCCTAGGTCTAGTTTGCTCCTAACCTGTAATTCTACAAAGGCTTGTACCATCGTGAAGGTGATGAGACTTCCGGATAAAATCATGAAATCATAATCTTGGTCTTGCCCTTATTACGTCTAACGCAAGATTTGCAGTAAACAATATATTAAGCTTCTACCTGAGTACACAAATAAAAGTAAATTAATTTAATTTTATAATGCTGATTTTAAAACAATTTACCGAATGGATTTCAGTACTACAAATAGAACTATAGTTATTTAAATAAAAAAGGGATCAAACTAAAATATTTCTATAAATACTGTAAGCTGTAACCACTTCAGAACAGTTTTTAGATGTAATTTTTGAGTATACAGAGTACGCCAGCTAAGTTGTGCCCCCTTAAAACTGGTTGACGCAACCCAACATACATATAACATGGCAAACAAAATCACGTGTTCTGTTAATTCCAGAAGATATAGGCCCAAAATGATTACAAACATGGTAAATGAAATAGCTATTAAACCTGTCCTTCTCACTACAGTTCGATTGTTGAGAATTATTGAAGTAATTTATTTGGAGTAAATTGGATTGGAAGAGAAGCTGTGCATATGCAAGGTATTTTTTAAAACGAATTAGAACATGTATGGCAGTTGGTGGCGGTAATTATGGACATTTACGGAATTAAATAAAAGTTTGTAATTTATTTTTTTTCTTTTTGGTAGTTTTTACTTTAGTATGGTTGCACCAATGGGCTCGTTTCCTGTTAAATACTAATGTAATTAATATTAGTAAAACTGTTAATTACAACAGTGAGAAGGCAACTTGCCAGAAGGCAACTATGATACATATATATTGGGCTGCATCATTTTAATATGGGGGGAGGGACAACTTAGCTGGCCCATCCTGTATAGATAACTTTTGCTAAATCCCGCCCTGATTTTTATACATTACCAAACATAGCAAATCTCGTACAATTGTAACTTAAAATTTGATCAAACAATTCTAAACAATATAAACATTTTTTTCTAAATAGTAAAATAAAATGTTTGTGATAAAGCGTTTGGAAACGGTTCGCCCAGCGTTAAGAATGTTTCGTGGAAGAACGAAGAAATATAAAGATTTGAATAAGAAAGCGGGTATTTGGTGCCGGGGTCATTTGTTTAAGGCGTTCGTTCGCGATGCCAATACTTGAGACGTTAAAAACCAAACTACAGACTACAATACTTTAATATAATTTACAGCGCTCAGACTAGAGCAAGATGAATGCTGAAAATTCATGAGAGTAGACAGAGAGGTAGGCATGAATTAAACTCAAACCAGGTTATAAATTATACTATACTTATTTACGAACTATTCTGCCTGTGGCCGGCCAAACAAGTCAAGGGAGGTGTTCGAACAACTTTTAATAGCGCGCAGGTGTTTAATATGTGCGTCCGATCATAAAAAAGTTATAATACTTTAACCTAACGCGTTACTCGTGAATAAAAGTGATGTTAATATAAATAATAATAACTTCAAACTGAGTTTAATGTACCTTAAAAGAAGTTATAGGAAAATTCTCTAAACCTGTATCGAATTCCAGCGCGCAATCTGCACGTTTAATTGAAATTTCAGGTTTTATGCCACCATTTCAGGTTATTTACCTAAAATATTACTGAAACACGCAGACTAAAATTAAATTTTCATCAAATTTGCAATACTTTAGCAAATATTGGATTTTGTTGTAATATTTTTTTAATATTAAAAGATTCTAAAACAAATATTTGCTACCTCAAACAAGATTTGATAATACTCTGCGGCTTTGGTATATACAGGGAGGTACGAAGTCTACCTTCTAAATTTCATGAATTGATAGGATAACCCAAACAAAAATTTTTCAGGTTTTTGCAGTTTACTCAATTTATATAGAAATATTTCATATTCGCCTTATGTTATTAATATATTCATGTCTCTACTGCAATCAGCAGTATAATTATTAAATTCGCTAACTATTTTGGTCTAGTACAAATCTACTAGTATCTGCCAAATTTGTTCTGTAAAATTATTTTGATAATTGTGCTTTTAGCTTGTAACAAATAATAGAAATTGTATTCAGTTGATTTTGGTTACAAATGAAACTTCACATTAAGGTCCAGTTTATCTGCCATATTTCTTTTGAGGTTTTTCGCTGTAAATTTCTCTCTTTTATTTGTACAATTATTAGTAGTAGTAGTATTTCCTTTTTCATAAAGTATTTACTTCATTAGATAATATATAAAGATCTTGAAGATACCTGAAAACATTCATTAATATATGTATATATAATAATTATATACACGATGTCCCTAAATTGCCTTAAAAGCTTCAGGTAAACTTTTTCCTTTAAGAATTCTTAAGACAAAACTGCAAGAAAAAATTTGCTCCGCAGCTGAATTTTCTTGTACGATGGTGTTAAAGTTCATTTCATACCTTTAGTGCAGAATTATAGCCAAATGGTTATAAGAAATTAAGTAAAACATGTATTTGCTTAATTAGAAAACTTAAATTAATTCAAAACCGCTAATTAACTTTGAATTAGCAATTTAGTTCTTCGTTTGGAAGTACTGTTAAAAATCATACTTTTGGTAAAAGTACAATTTGATAACAATGCAGGTGCATGGGTACTGTGATAAAAATTTCGAAAATCTGTTGTTTGCGTTTTGACGCGTGTGTCAAGTGCATCAATTTTGAATTGACATTACGAATTCTGCATTAAATTCACCTTTAACTCGTGTTATTGAGTTCACTTGTGTCTTGACCATCATTATGGCGTATGCTATAAACGAGTACGTGGATATGATTTGGATTCTTGCGGAATGTGAGGAAATCTGCAACGAGGCTGCTAGGGTTTACGCTCAGCGTTTTCGTAATAGAAGACATCCAAGCCACATAGTAATTCGAGCTGCAAATCACAGTGTTGCCAAGTTTCAGATTCTTTAACTGGCTCGTATGAAGAAACTAAGCACGATAGGAAGTTCCTGTTTTCAATTTTGAGATTTATATCAATTGTAGAAAAGTTTACCTGAAGCTTTTAATGCAATTTAGGGACACCCTGTATATATATATATATATATACATATAGACACACCTTTCTAACACCCAGTATTCTGGAAAGAACTATATTTTCCTTAGAAGCGTATATAGCAAACTCCAAATATATTCAATGTGTGTCAATTTTCAGATAAACTTAAAACACCCTATATACTATAAAACAAAATTACAATTAATAAACTAAATTAGAGTTTTATTTTATCTGAAAACCTGAAAAATTGAACAAAAAAATAGTATTATGAATAATTCGATAATTTGTATTTCATTTAGTTGTTTCATTCATTTGCTAATGACGTCTTACAATGTTAAAATACGTTTCAAACAAATATTTGAAGTAAAAAAAAACTATTGGCATTATTAATAATACCATGTTTACTTCCTATTTTTACTATTTTATTTTACCTTGAAACTGGTAAAAGACAGTGTTGCCAAACATAGAGCTTTTTAAGAAATTCTGTTGGCGTTGCAAAGCAAATATCATTGGCAATAATAAACATCAACTATCAGCGCGATTCAAAAATTATAAGTAACATTGTACAAAGCCATATTTTTACACACACAAAAGTATTCTACATACCTTTCTGTGAAACAGTTTTCTGTCGACTATGCTTTTCATAGAAGTTTATATAGCAAACTCCAGATATTTTTATGAGTTCAAACAACCGCTATTTTCAGATAAACTTTAACACACCCTGTATATAAAGCAAAATTGCAATTAACAAATTAAATAGGGTTTTATTCTATCTGAAAACCTGAAAATTTGAACTCGAAAATACAAACAAAAATAATTTTTATTTGTTTGATTCATTTGCCAATGACGTCTTAGGACGTTGAAATGCGTTTCCAGCAAATATTTGAAGTAAAAACTATTGGAATTATTAATAATACTGTATTTACTTCCTAATTTTACTATTTTATTTTACCTTGAAAACTGCTCGTAGGTGGTGTTGTCAAACGTAGAGCTTTTCACGAAATTCTGTTGGTTTTGTAAAGCAAATAACATTGGCAATAATAAACATAAAAATAAGCGCGATTCAAAAATTATAAGTGACATTGTACATAGCCATATTTACACACACACATACAAAAGTATTCTACATACCTTTCTGTGAAACAGTTTTCCGTCG
This sequence comes from Limonius californicus, assembly GCA_014611495.1. NCBI lineage: Eukaryota > Metazoa > Arthropoda > Insecta > Coleoptera > Elateridae > Limonius > Limonius californicus. The sequence continues at coordinate 7,748 of JABXWE010041726.1, read as the reverse complement.
ATTATATTTTGCAGAAGCTTATATAGCAAACTCCAAATACTTTCAATGTGTTCAAACAACCGCTATTTTCAGGTAAACTTTAAAACAACCTGTATATAAAACAAAATGACATTTAACATAATAAATTGAGGGTTTTATTTTATGTGAAAAACTTGAAAACTTGAACCTGAAAATACAAAAAATAGTATTATTAATAATTTCGACAATTTTTATTTCATTTACTTGTTTGATTCATTTGCCAATGATATCTTAGGATGTTGAAATACGTATCAAACAAATATTTAACGTAAAAACTATTAGAATTATTAATAATACTGTATTTACTTCCTAATTTCACTATTTTATTTTACCTTGAAACTGGTCGAAGACGGTGTTGCCAAGTATACAGCTTTTTAACAAATCCTGTTGGTGTTGTAAAGCAAATAACATTGGCAACAATATATATAAATTATAAGCGCGAATCAAAAATTATAAATAACATTGTACAAAGCCATATTTACACACACACATACAGTTTTCTATCGGCTATGTTTTTCATAGAAGCTTATATAGGAAACTGAAAATATTTTCAATCTGTTCAAACAACCGCTATTTTTAGGTAAACTTTAAAGCACTCTGCGTATAAAACAAAACTGCATATAACAAACTAAATTTAGGGTTTTATATTATGTGAAAAACCTGAAAACTTGGTCCTGAAAATACAAAAAAAAATAGTATTGTTAATCATTTCTACGATTTTTGTTTCATTTATTTGTTTAATTCATTTGCCAATGACATGTTAGGATGTTGAAATACTTTTAAAACAAATATTTGAAGTAAAAACGACTGCAGTTATTAATATTGCTGTATTTATTTCCTAATTTTACTATTTGTTTTATCTTGAAACTGGCCGAAAACATAACAAATAAAATTGTCAACAATGCGTTTTCTCATAAACTATAAGTTCGATTCAAAAACTATAACTAACATTGCACAAAGCCATATTTACACACACGCGAAAGGACTCCAAATACCTTACCGTGGAATATTTCTCTGTCGAGTTTCATCATTAAATAATTGACATAGAAACCCACAATCGTTCGTTCGTAATAAAATGCCATAATTTGAAGTAATTTAATAATTTAAAATAAATGACAATTTCAAATGAAAATCAATAAACAACCATAATATTCACGGAGTCATTGCAACGTATTGATTACTTAACAGGTACAGGCAGCATAATGTTGTTGTAATTTAAATTCTACGATTATATTGTAAGCTTCGCATGCATTATAATTTGTTAATTCCAAACGGCATTCTTCTGTACACATGTCTTCTTGTTTGTATGCTTCCCTTTATGCTCGTTTCGTTTTCTTCACTTAATTACGGGCGTAATAATTGCATTTCACGTCGCGTAAAAATCTTTAGACGTCCGGAAACAAAGAGACCTGAGCTACGGGACCGGAATTTTTCACTAATGATAAAGCACATTAATTTGTGTTTGAATTTCGTGACTTAGAAGCGAAAACAGTCCTGACAAGGCAGCGCTTTTTTGAAGATAATAATTCCGAAAATAAAACAACCAGAGGAATGGTTTTCTGTCAGGAACAGCAAGCACGTTTACATTTCAGGTTTTCTCGCGCAGAGAGAAGGAAAATGGCGTATATTAATGGGGACACAATATAAATGCCTAGAGAAAACCAAATTTTCCGGCTTAAACCCACACGCGTGAGCCTATCGACGCCCCCGGGCGAATGGAAAACGAATTCAGAATTTAAAATATTCCAATTCGAGTTGGACGCAGATAAGTTAGCGGGTAGTCGACCAAGTGAGTTCAGGCCCTTATAATACATGGAGAGAAATTGCGACCCTCTTGCTTGACTGCGAATACCATTGCCATACGACTGCCACCCCTGTTTAAGTAGCGCCATTTCTTTAAATCGCTTAAATTGTCTCTAAAATAAATCGAATTGACGCTTAGCTATGCCCGTTTGTCTCCTGCGAATGGTGAATTGGCGTTGTCAAGACATCGCCTAACGCGAAGGACTTAAATTGTTTATTTTCGGTGTTCCGGAAATATATCGACGGTTTTTCTGAATAACTCAAAATCTCCTAGACAAACACTTGTGGTCTAATTGAAATACAGCTGTAATTAAACAGAAATAAATGCATTCTTAAACGAAATATTAAATTTTATAGAATATCACGTACAACAAGAATTGCAATTGCACTTTTAAACGATGGCCTGATGATAATCAAAGTTATCAGGCCGTTAGTAATAGAAATGTCCGGCATTGCTATACAGAAGCATATTTATTCAATTTTTTTTCGTTCGGCATATTTTATAATTATATAAACATACTGGAATACTTTCTGCATATTCTGCATATTTTAATTTCGTGTATTTACAAAACATATATGCATGCAACTGCATGTATTTAAAATATAACTTGCATATTTGGGTTTAGCATATTTTATAAATTTGTTTCTGCATATATCACCGTATATTCGAAAATGTTAATTTTACATATGTTATCCAATTAGTTTCGGTTTTAGAATTATATTACATATTTTAGAAATTAATGCTTTAGCTCAAGCTCTTAAGGCATTGTGGCTGTTTGATTTGCAATTTGCAGGAACGCGAAACATTAATTTGCCACAGTTAAACAAATGAGAATGTTTGCCTCCCTGTGGCTTTTATTGTAATACCCAAAAAAGCAAGTTTGTGGCTACGTGATTGGCATATTTTTGGAAGTCCATTAGAATATGCATGTTTCAGAAACCCAAAATTTTTATTTTCCAAGATTTAGCAAATACGCAAAAATCAGAATATGATTAACATTGAATTGAATATTCTGCTTGTATATGGTTTGTAATGTTTATACCCAAATGAAGCATGTTAGTAGTAGTTTGATATTATTATTCATTTAGAAACACAATACTTTCGTTCTCCAATCATAAATAACTTAATGCGAAAATCTGTACTTATATTATCACACATTTTAGAATATTTTGCTTCCATTATAGACCTAATATTTATATTCAAATTAAGCACTTAATTTGCATTTTTATAATTATAATATGAATGTTTCATGAACAGAAAATATACATTACCGAAAATTAAGCAACTTAATGTCTAACTCAGAATATACATATGCTATGATATTTTTGAATATGTTGCTTCCATTATGGTATTTAATGTTTATACCCAAATTAAGCATGTTGGTGGCTTCTTGATATGCATATTTATCATTACAATATGCATGTTTCATGAACAAAAATTATTCATTACAGAAAATTTAGCAAATTGATACGAAAATTAGAGTATTATGCACGATTCCCCAAAATTAAGCAACTTAATGTGTAAATCAGAATATGCATAGGCTATGATATTCTTGAATATTTTGCTTCCATTATGGTATCTAATATTTATACCCAAATTAAGCATGTTGGTAGCTTCTTGCTTTCATTCATTACAGAAAATTAAGCAAACTGATACAAAAATTAGAATATTATTTATTATTCCCCAAAATTAAGCAACTTAATGTGTAAATCAAAATATGCATATGCTATGATATTTTTGAATATTTTGCTTTTATTGTGGTACCTAATATTTATACCCAAATTAGGCATGTTGGTGGCTACTTGATTTGCATATTTATCATTACAGTATGCATGTTTCATGAACAGAAAATATTCATTGCCGAAAATTAAGCAAATTGATACGAAAATTAGAATATTATGTATGATTCCCCAAAATTAAGCAACTTAATGTGTAAATCAGAATATGCATATGCTATGATATTTTTGAATATTTTGCTACCATTATGGTACCTACCTAATATTTATACCCAAATTAGGCACGTTGGTGGCTACTTGATTTGCTTATTTATCATTACCATATGCATGTTTCATGAGCAAAAAATATTCATTAGCGAAAAGTAGGCAATTGTTACGAAAATTAGAATATTATGTATGATTCCCAAAAATTGAGCAACTTAATGTGGAAGTCAGAATATTCATATGCTATGATATTTTTGAATATTTTGCTTCCATTATGGGATTTAATGTTTATACCCAAATTAAGCATGTTGGTGGCTACTTGATTTGCATATTTATCATTACAATACGCATTTTTCACGAACAGAAAATATTCATTACCAAAATTTAAGCAAATTGGTAGAAAATTAGAAAATTATTTATTTCCCAAAATTTAGCAACTTAATGTGTAAATCAGAATATTCATACGCTATGATATTTTTGAATATTTTGCTTCCATTATGGTATCTAATGTTTATACCCAAATTAAGCATGTTGGTGGCTTCTTGATTTGCATATTTATCATTACACTATACATGTTTCATGAACAGAAAATATTCATTACAGAAACTTTAGCAAACTGATACGAAAATTAGAATATTATTTTTTATTCCCCAAAATTAAGCAACTTAACGTGGAAATCAGAATATGCATATGCTATGATATTTTTCAGTATTTTTTTTCCATTATGGTACCTAGAAATAGATTGAAGAGGTCTGATGACGAAGATGATGGCATCTAATGTTTATACCTACATTAAGCATATTGGTGACTATTTGATTTGCATATTTATTATTAGAATATGCACGCTTCAGGCACGCAAAACATTTATACCTTGAAATGAAGCAGATAAAACGTGAAAATCGGAATAAGCACATATTATTAAAATCGAATCGAATATTCTGTTTCTATATGGTTTCTAATGTTTCTAGCCATTTTAAACATGTTATCGGCTGGTTGATTTTGCTATTTTTATTATTATGTGCATGTTTCAGAAACGAGTAACATTAATCTCACATTTCAGCAAGTTAATGAGGGAATCACAATATTAATATATTGTTACTATTCAATTGAATATTCTATTTTCTTATCGTTTCAAATTTGTTATATACCCAAATTAAGCGAGTTGGTGGCTATTTTATTTGCAAATTTCTCATTAGAATAAGCGTGTTCACAGACCCGAAACATTGATTCTCCAAAATTAAGCAAATTAATGGAAATATCCGAATATTATTAACCCTGAATTGAATATTCTGCTTCCATATGGTTACCAATGTTTATACCCAAATTGTAGGTATATAATATTGTATAATATACATGTTTCTCCAATAGTTGAGCGAATTGATATGACAATAAGAATATTATTAACATGGAATTGCATATTCTGTTTGAGTGTGGTTTTTCATGTTTATGCCCAAAGTAAGCACGTTCATGCTGATTGATTTGCATATTATTCATTAGAAGTACATTTTTAAGAAATACAAAACATCAGCAAAATAATAAGCAGTTCAGAATATAAATATGTTAACATATATTTTTGTATATTTTATTTATAATATTTATACCCAATTTGAGTATACTATGTGTGCGGATGTTTGATTTGCATATTTTCCAAGGCACATTTTAATATATTAGACGATGGAAAAACATGCAACATTCAATGGCTACAGCTAAACCAATAATTCGAAATCTCAAAACATGAAAATTATTAACGCGTATTTTTGAATCTTCTGCATTTATACGGTTTCAAATATGTACATATACCCAAATATTCTTGTAGCTGTTTCAAGTTCATATTTTACGTAGGATAATGCATGGTTTAGAAACATGAAGCAATCTACCTTAATATTTATATATCAAGATATTTTTTGTATCTTCTGTCTGCATGATATGTTTAATTGTTATACTGGAGCCGTTTGATTTGCATATTTTCCGTGGCACGTTTTACATTATACGCCGACTGTTTTCGGAATTAACTATCCAGTGCTTTTAGTTGAGCAAATGCATAATCAACTGCGATTAAATATTTTTATTCTTCAAATAGGAACTCGAAAAGGAAAATGCATGTAAATTTAATAAAACAAATTCAGAAAATGTTCATCAAAGCATATTTCCAAATCAACAATTAGCATATTTTAGTTTCAATTTTGTTCTTTTATTTTTAGTAGATAGATATTTCTAGTTTTTCTTTGGTTTCTTTGTTTTTTAAGTATTTTCGTACATTGAGGATTACGTTTTAATTTTATTTTTTTCTTTTTTTAGCAGGAGAGGCTTTTTAAGTTGGGATTTCATAAAATCGGCAATTACCTAGCCAGAAACAGTATACTCTATGACCATATTTTTAGAGCTTTTGTAAATACGTACATATTTTAGAAAACGTAAACTATTTTTTTGTTTTTATTACTATTTTTAAGTTCAAATTTTGTTAAATTTTGTTTATTTGCGCTAATTATTTATAAGTTGCTGTTTTATTTCATATTATTTGTATTTTATTTACATATTTCGATATGATCTCATTACATTCTTAATAAATTTATTAAAGCAAGAACTCTCTTAATAATTAGTATTAGCTGCATGAAGCATGATTGGTCTGAAAGTAGAATTTCGAAAATCCTATGTTTCAAACTTAGAGCGTAAGTACTTTTAGTGACAATAGCCATAAATTTCGCTTAATGTGGCCATTAAGACATTTCAAAATTGTTAATTTTCCCAAATTTACATTTACATATTAAAATCCCAAGCTTTTAATTGAACTTAAGCCAATAAATTTTCAGTTGACTTATTTATTTTTATTGCTTATCTTCTACACATAAATTTGACGAAAAACCAGATTACAAAATTCTCTATCAAAGTCAGATTTGAGAACTTTATAAAATGTATCCTATAAAAATAACTACACGAACGTAAACATCATAAAGCACTTTGTAACTGAAAACAGCAAGCAATAAAAATATAAAGTAATCGTAAATAAAGATTTATTTTGTTGAGTAGGAGACCTAGTTGTTCTTTTACTATCATTTCGCTAACCCGGATAATCAAATTTAATTGCGCTCTAGTGACATTCTAAATTTTGAATTAGAACGTGTGTATACACTGCACTTGTTATCTTCGGAAGCGAATTTGTTATTTATGGACCTACGAAGTGCTATATATTTTTTTTAAAAGGACCATTTAGAGCGATAGTGATAACAATTATTTGTCAGTTTTTATGGTTTGTTGTGAACTTGATTTTGAAAACTGACCAGTGGTTCCCACACTGTATTATGTAAGGTGTGCAGTGGGTAGTTATATCTAAGCAATAGCTTTCAAAAAGCCAAGCTTACATTTCTTAAATTGTCATCTCTACAAAACTTAATCTACTGTCGCCAACTAGGTGACTCGTTGATGAGCAAGAATCGTTTGAAATGCTTCAACTTCTTATTTTTCATACATGATACGGAATCAATATCATATACAAACTTTGAGATATAGTATAGAGTGAAAATATATTTTCTGGTAAAAAGTTTACAAATAAATTTATACTACAATGGAAAATTCTATATAATAATTAAATTCCTAGTTTTAAATTGCACTACTTACACATCTTAAGTTTGAAAAATCTTTTTAAGAAAATCTACAAGGGACAGGAAAGAAGAAAACTTGCTGGCAAATGAAGTTAGTTTTATAAGACAGAAACAGTTCTGGCGCTAACAAAAGTGAACACATCCCACAAAAGGGCATCAAAGGCAACACATTAATATTGGGTAATTATATACATTAGGTTAGAAGTTGGAGAGAGTTCTACTGTAATATTTCTCAAATAGGATTCCGGTTGAGCATAAAAAAATCATACCTACATAGCGATTTTATATTGTGTTTAAATTAGATTACGCTGTTGAAGAACATGCTACTACGGTCGTTCTGAAACTGGATCCCCTTTATACATACATTTATATATATATATATATATA
>JABXWE010041720.1:0-19431 GCA_014611495.1 Limonius californicus | reverse complement strand
TTTAAATTAATTTTTCAGAGAACTAGGAAAATTAATTCTCAGTTACTAAATAATTTAACTCAGATTTATGTGGTTGCTAGTGAAACAACGGGCTTAAACTTAAAACCAGGATACCCTCAGTGCTATACGAGCCTCATTAAAGAAACTACGTGGATGTCTAGACAAAGCACCGTGAGATCTCGAAGGATGTAGCTAGAACTGCTAATTTGAATAAAAATCCTCTTTGGGGTTACACGTACTTGTTACGCTTGCTATTTTCATTTAACAAAGTTTCAATTTACGTTGTTTTTTTTATAATCTAGAAATTAATTTCTGCAGAATACTACTTAAATATACATAGTGTAATCAAATTGCTTCTTGCCTAATTCGTATAAACAATCGATTTTAGATTTATTTGCTTGGGTACGCTTTTACTGAAGAATAATCTTGTTAGCAGACTGAATAAGGCTTATTTGAATGCAAAGCTTTGTAGGAAAATGAAAACCGACAGCAAATGCAGGGACGATGCATGAGGGTTACCTTGAATTATTCCATTGCAGCATCTATCTGAAAGAAGATTGTGGTCGCGATGCAAGGCATTTGTGAAACGCTGTAATAATAATTGGAAATTGTAGAAGCATGTTTCGAATGCGTCTGTAAATGGAAAATCCAGCTTTTCATTTCCGTAGCGAGGTACATGTTGTAGTACTTTTTTTATAAATGAAAATTATGGCTGACTTGAAATTCGTGAACTGTAACTTACATGCATTATCATCATCTGCGTCGTTGTTGGATGTAGACTTTTTTAGAATTCTCCATTGATCCGTTTTGCGCTTTTTATACCCAGTTGCAGTTTCCTGTTTTTTTATATCGCCGGTCTGTATAAGTGGGGATCTTCCTCTATTTCTTTTGCTTGTTCTCGGGCTCCATTGCATCATTTTTCTCTGTTATTGCTTGGTGCCTAGCCCACTACCATTTTATGCGTTTTCAAATACATACTCCACGTTAACTTTTGTTGCTTTTTTGTGCGTTTATTACACTATCATTACATAGATATTTCCAGCGTTATATTATGTAGTATTGATTTTTGTGTTATTCTTAGCTCTTATATATTCTTTGCTATTCACTTCCAAGTTTCTGATATGTAGGTTAAATTCAGGGAATACGTTATCTATGATTAGCTTTGTTTGCAATTTTTGTCTATTTTTCTTTTTATAATTTCTCTGTAGGTGCCAAATGCCAACCCTGTTTTACTCTTCTCCTTCTCCTTTGAATACCTAGTTGATTGTAATAATTCAAGCCAGCTACATCTAATAATTTGTAGCAACTTGGAAATGCCTAAAATTAGATCCAATCTTTGACAGAACATTAAAATGAAGTGTTACTTTTTTGTATTATGTATTTCTTTATGAGTTTAATCACAGTTACTTTAATTGGATTTTGTAATTTCCTTTCAAAAGCTGCCTTTTTGTCGCCGTTTGTCTATTACCTTCCTAGTTCCCGACTTATAGAAAGTTTTTTGGGAGGGTTGTTAAGTGATGTTCCTCTGGCGAGCAAACATGGTATGTGGTACGAGCACGATGGTGGCCCTGCGCACTTTGCGTTACATGTAAGACAATTTTTTAAACAACTGTTTGAAGGACGTGTAATTGGTAGAGGAAAACAGCACCCCTGCCCCCAAGATCTCCGAACTTAATTTGTTTAGATTATTATTTGTGGGGCCATATGAAAGATATGGTATACCAAACACCATCAGATCTTAGGAGACGCATTTTAGAGGCAGCAGAACTAATTCAGAATAACAATGATATGTTACGTAAGACAACCAGATCTCTCTTAAGAAGAGCCAGAATGTGTCTAGAGAACAACGGTCACCATTTTAAACAATCTTTGTAGTGAATTTAAACTAAAATAAAAACAAATATTTGCTTTTCTGAAATTGTAATTATTTAATAAAAAATAATTTAACCCTCTGTATTTTGAAAACGGTTTACTTACACCCTGTGATTTGCTTATTGCAAGCATATGAAAATGCAGATATCTTTTTTTCGTTTACATTATTAGTGCATCTAAACAACTTACCGGATATGAATATACTTGCAGTAAGTTCGTATACCTTGTAGTAATTTGAGACTTGTATATTTTTTCTGAAAAAGCAAACATGTAATAGGTCACTTCGTCTAAAATTATGAAAATATATAGTAGCCCATAGAGTTTCGCCAATAATTAAATAAGGTTCTTATAGGACTTCCAGGTCTTTATTACATTAAACAATTTTATCAACATCTTAGAAGCCGTTTTCCGCTATGTCTTCTTAGATATCACGAACTTTGTAAACAGCTGCTTTTTGTTCTTTTAAATGATCTCAGAGACGAACTTCGGTAATGAGTAAAAAACAATGTGGTAAGTTTTTGACGCCCCTATAACATAACAAAATGTAATCACGTTCCTTAGAACCGTTTTCCGAAACTATTTTTAGCGTGATGTCAAAAATTTTGGATTCGGGCCTCGTTTATAATTTTATTTCCACACAAAAATGTTTTGCACGCCATATTTCTAATGCCAGAAGCCTATTAAATACTTGAAAGTTTAGCCCTTAATTTTACCAAGCCACGCTTAGGATTCCTTAAAACGCGCATTTCCTTCAAAATCTCAATATTATGATTCGTGATGAAAATACTTTTCCGTACTGGGAGCATGGGAAACTAATAAGTAATAGAAAATGATAATGATGATATCAAAGTTCAATCAGATTCTTCATATTCTTGAGCCTAGTGTAACTTCTCATAATTGTTTGCAAGCAGCAACTTTTAACGTACTTCCGTACGGAAGTTTTCTTAACTTTATTGCTGTGTGTCTAACTCACTGCACGATTAGGAACGTACGCATATTTTACAACTAAATAATAAACACTACAACTCCACCGTTGCCTGTCCCAAAGAAGGATAAACAAAGAAGAGGGAGAGGCGTACCAAAATTGCTAATCAAATCTAAGTTCAGCTGGCCGACTAATAGCATCCGGTAAGGGTTCCTCACCTAGGATCACAGGTAAAGATGAACAACGGCTCCGGAAGCGGAAGAAATACTGGATACCCAACGGTTAAGGAGACGAATGATTCACAAAATAAAAGGGGAAGATAGATCTCCTAAACTGTGTTGTAGGCAATCTATCTAAGGGGTGGATACCCTGAAAATATAGCACCGGGTCCTCCAGGTGGAACGTTAAGCATGGGCCAGAACCCCATATTTGTGGAAACCAAATTTATGAATATTTATACACCTGGCAACAGCCGACCAGACAACTAGAAGGTATTACTGATTATATCATCGTCGTCGTCGTAAAAAAATATAAAAAACAAAAATTAAAAACACAGGATGTATAAAGGAGCGAAAGTGGTACAGACCACAAACTCCTATTAGCAAAGTTATATTTTAAACATGATCGAGGACAAAAGAGATACCCGGTACCACAATACGAGGAAAAAACACTAGATGAAAAAAGCACAATCTAAAATCATTAGACACGAGTATGCAGTATTCTTGTATAAAACTTATTTCGCTGCTAAAGTTCAAAATGGTATCTGAGGCAGCGCACAAGAAATGTGCACCTTAAGGATAAAGTTAGAAGAAGCGGCCAATAAAGCCTTAGGCCGTGTTCCCACCAAAAGCAACCGGCGACCGCAACGCAATTGCAATGCGACCGCAACTTCAGTTGAGTTGCTCTTGTGTACTTACTGAAATCAACTGTTTTGAAATTTCTTGTTTCGGTAGTCCTGAACAAAATGTCGTCCTCGTCACATGAAAATATATTTATTATATAATTTCTCCCCAGGCTTTTTCTTTGATGTGTATAAGATGGCTTTGTCAAATCATATAAACATGTGTGTGCTTTAACAAGGGCCACAAAATTCAATATTTTGCTGTCTCGTCCGCCATGAACCAGCAGTTCTTGGCAACTGTAGACCGCAACTGGCGACGGCGACGCGGTATGCAGCGCTGCCGGCAACCAATTAGCAATTGGTTGCGTTGCAGTTGAGTTGCCTTTTAGTAGGTGGAAACACGTGTATTTTAACATTAGCGCCGAGTCGCGTTGCTGTTGCGTTGCAATTGCGTTGCGGTCGCCGGTTGCTTTTGGTGGGAACACGGCCTTAGGAGAAGTTTAAAACCGTAAGAAAGAAGATTGGGAGTATTGGTGGAACGAAGCCATCAAAGAAAAGGTCAAAGGAAAAAAGCGTTATGCCAAAAATGGCTAGCTACAGAAAACCTAGAAGATAGAATCCGCTACTGTGAAGCAAACAGAAGCACAAAACCAGCCATTAGTAAAACAAATAATGATACCTGGTATAAAATAATGTGAAGAACTAGACAAGTATATGGATGGAACCAGAACAAAAGAAGCTTGGAACGTTATTACTATACTCAGGAAGGGACCTTGATGGGGCAGTGTAAATAGGTGCTGTCAGTCAAGTTCCAGTGAAATGCGGTCCGAACGGCCGCGTGGTCGAACGAATGGAAACAAAATACACGCAGGAAAGATAGCATTATAAAAATTAATTCTCCAGTTAGAAACCTACACCAACGGAAAGAATACTTTAAGCGGCTTCTAGAAGAGGAAATACCTGAATATATGGAAAACAGAGGAACATCAATAGAACCAATAACAAGCGAAGAAATTTATTTATGCAGCCCTGAAATTTACTAAAAATGGGAAAGCTGCAGGTCCTGGAGATATTCCAGTCGAGTTCCTAAAGCACAGTCCCTCCTGTATAATTGATACACTTAACGATATAATTAATAAATGTCTTCTGCATTAAGAATAGCAATTAGCCTATATGTATAACGCCAAAACATAAGACGGGGGACAAATTAAAACTGTTCAATTATAGGGGCCTCAGTATGATATCCTCGTTTGGGAGACTGTACAGACCCATCATTAAATTAAAAATTGAAAGGGATCTTCAAGATAGCGAAGAACAATCAGGTTTTCGTGCTGGAAGATGACAATGTGTTTATTCTTCTTCAATTACCGAAGAAAAGATATGCCTGTAGTATTGAAATGCATTTAATATTTGTAGACCTATAACAGGCGTATGATACAGTCCCACTGAAGGAATTATATGCGAACTAGAAAGTGAAATCAACACATTGTACGTAAATACAATAAAACCATTATACAGTAATGGTTATAGTATAGTCAAATTAGGCAATAAACCTTCCGAATCCTTTAACACAAACAAATGCTTGCGACGTGGTTGCTGCATTGCCCCAACACTTTTTGTGGTCTACAGTACCAACGTTCTCTATCAAGAGCAAAGAAAATGTAGAGCCATGGGGATACCCATATATGATGAACATTTACATAGTTTATTATTTCCTGACGATGCAGTAGTTATTGCGGCTGACCAGGACGACATTGAATATCTAAGGAGGAATCTTCATGATAGCTATAAAAAATGGGGATAAAAATAAACTACGACCAAGGCCAAATATCTGGTCATAGGGGAAGAAACTAGATATCTAGATAAATAAATTGGTAAAATAAAGGGATGTACAGAATACAAGTACTAAGGAGAAATAGATGTAAGAATAAGAAACGGAAGGCAAGTTATACAAAAATTAAACCCAATATTATGGTCAAAATAAATAACTACACAAACGTAGAGGATAATATACAAGACGCTTATAGAAAGTATCCCGATATATGATGCAGAAGCCGCAAGTAACGTAACGTAATGGTAAAAGGTCGGACAAATATGAAACGGGATTGGCACTACTGCGGACGCTATAAGAAACTGACTGTTTCCAAATCATATCCAACTTTCGTCTACACATAGCTAAAACGGCATCCTGTCAGAACTTGCGTGGTAGGCTGTGCATGCGAATGAACAAGTTAGTGCCGCTGTCACATGTGACACAAGTCAAACATAGAGCAGAGAGCGAACATTAAGTTTTGTTTCAAATTGGGGAAAACGGCCACGGAGACATTCGAGATGTCGAAAACTGTGTACGGCGATGAGGCCATGACCCGTACTCGCGTTTTGCGAGTGGTTTGCCAGATTTCGTGAAGGTCGGCAGGACCTTTACGATGTCAGAAGCCGGGTCGTCTGTTCACAACGAGAAACCCCGTAACGATCGAAAAAGTCCGACAACTTGTGGTGGCTGATCGACGACTGACACTGAGAATGATGGAGTACGAGCTGAGTATTAGCCGTGAAACCATTAGAACCATTTTGGAGAAGGATTTGAAGAACAGGAAGATCTGTGCCAAATTTGTCCCGCACAATTTGACCGCTGAGCAAAAAGTGAATCGAGTGGACACCTCCTGCGACTTCATTGCAACAGCCAACAGTGACCCAAATTTTCTGGATTCAATTGTTACTAGTGACGAGTCGTGGTGCTTCCAGTACGATCCAGAAAGCAAGTGACAAAGCATGCAATGGCGATCCAAGACGTCTCCCAGGCCAAAGAAATTCCGTCTCCAAAAATCGAAAGTGAAGACCATGCTGATCACTTTCTTCGACAGTCAAGGCATCATTCACAAAGAATTTGTGCCACCGGGTATCACCGTCACTATCCTGTACTACAAGGGTGTCATGATGCGTTTACTAAAACGCATTCGACGTGAGCGACCGCATTTGGCAGCCTCCGGCAAGTGGCACATTTTACACGACAATGCCCCTGTGCATTCTGCCTTGATTGTGAAGATGTTTTTGGCGACAAGAAATGTCCCAGTCTTAGAACATCCTCCCTATTCGCCGGATCTGTCTCTAGCGGACTTCATGCTGTTTCCTCAGCTGAAATTGACCCTCAAGGGAAGGCGCTTTGACGACGTGGAAGATATTCAACGGAATGTTACCGCCGAACTAAACGCACTTCCTCGCGACAAGTTTAAGTAGGCTTTCCGCAACTTGTATCGTCGATGGCAACGGTGCGTAGAAGTCGAGGAAGATTACTTCGAAGGACGCTAGAGGTATTTTCAGCTATGTCTACCTCACATGCTTTGTATTTGATCAATCCCGTTATATATTTATCCGACCTCGTATGAGAATAAATACAGTCAAGATGGATGCATTAAGAAGGAGCTGCAGAGTGTCAGCAGGACATAACAAACGAAGAGATAAGAAGACGCCTGAATGCAGACGCAACAGTAATGGACTCCGTCGAGAAAAAAAAACGCGGCCATATGCGGAGGATGGGACCAGCACGATGGCCACGGCGCTTATTGGTATAGGTTCGTGTAGAACTCAGAGATAGTGGAAGCAAGGCGTTTTTGAGGCTGTGAAATAGTGTAATCTACAAGAAAATGATAGGCTAGATAAAAACAATGCTTAATAATAAAATAATAAACACTACATCTCGGCTGGCTGGTCACTTATTATGTCTCGCTTCAAAATGTATAGTCATATATTACGAATTCCAGTTATCGAAGCTAGTTAAACTTATAATTTGGTCAGCGTCATTAATACTGAAAACTATAATAAGAAATGCAAGAGCAGGTTCTAACAATTGATAATTCAAATATGTGTACAAAGAGCAATAATTTACGGATATTTTTTGCAAATTCTAAAAAATATCGTAATACAAATTTTAGGGGCTCCGGATTTTATGAATGTTTGTGGGTCTCATACTCATCAAGTTTGAAATTGCCTTGGAGCACCGCTTTGTTAGCAGAATGTAGATAAAAGCCAACATGAAATACTTTGTATAAAGTTTTTGATAGGTTATTATTTTATTAACATGTTAGCTAGCTTCCGACAGTAAGCTGATTTACACTTTCTTCGCTGTTTGTGAGCGCATCATGTTTAAAATTCTGTTGTAATATTTATAAATTATTATCATACGTTCTTACGCTTTCTATAAACCATATAATTATTGATAAAATATTAGTATGATAAACCTTATAAACTATTATTAAAAGTAATTTTTAAATTAAACACAAACTTTTTAATGACAATGGCGTTTATCCTAAGTACAGAATTTCTGCGCAGAAACATATTCTGGGTCCTGAAAAGCATGTACGTTTATTTACATTGGCTCATTTCCGAGATCATACTTATCTATTTTTGTTCCCATTATTATCTAATGTTATAAAGATAAGAAACACTAAAACCGGTTAAATATTTTGATGTTGCTTCGCAGTACTGCTAAGATCGAAAACCATTTGCACATAAGTACAATGAGATAATTTTAATTGCGTCTTTATATATACAGGGCGATTTTGTTTCCTTGTCCATCATAGCAGCTTGGAGAAAACTTTAAATACAATAGTTGTTTGTTTGATTACTGTGCATACCTTAAGATTATTGTTGACTATATAGGGTGTGTTCTGTTTTAGTGGGGCTTGCTTGCTTGTTTGCTTTGAAAGAGCGAGATCTAGGACGCGGTTTTCCAAGCATCTCTACGCACTTAGGCCACATTTGGCCCATTGTACACCCTAACTAAGAATTTTGCCTATCTGGGGTAATTCCAACCTCAGTAGTGATTTTTAACGTGTCACACATCGTAGTGGCACGGGACCTACGGCTTTACTTCTTATCCGACAGAAGGCGCATTTTCAGATTTTTCCCCGCTAGAAAAATCTCGCCGACCTCAGCCAGGTTTGAACACGCGTCCCTCGGATCTAAAGGCAAACGCGCTAACCACTAGACCACCGAGGCCGGCGTTTTAGTGGGGCAATGGACAACTTCTTTATTTTAAATAGAACATCCTGTATATTATTATATTTTACTTGTTTTTTATCTCTAGAACGATTCGGGTTTCAGATATCTGATGGTTTCGGCAACAATTAACATTTTCTTAAATTTTCAACAAATGACGGTCTGTAACAGTTAGTACCTATCTAAAGAACGGCATACAATTTGTCAATATTATTCCGCAGCTTACATGAACGCATTTTCAGATAGATGTCGTACTGTTTAGAATTTAAATAGCTTATACAGAATGTTCCTAATTTACAACCACATTCAATACAATTCAACTCCTAATATCTCATGTTCTTAAATGAATCACCCTGTATATTGTTACGTTTCGAGCTTTTTGTGCAATAATCTTTAAACGTTTGTGCAGTTTTATGTGGCTTGAGTTTTTCGCTTTGAAAATATTTAGAAATTATTAAGAAGCCAACAGAAAAACAACAACAGAAAAGTTGGTAATAAGATGTTATTTTGTTTAAAAAAATATATTAATGAATGTAGGATTTTATAAATGTTAAGTTATTTACTGACATTTCAAACTACAAATTTGTATGTTATACCGCGCTTTTTAGAACAAAAACGAAACAAAAAAGCAACAAATCATCAGACTTTCGTTAAAATAATTGCGAACCGTCAACAAACTACACAAGTTGTAAGGTTTTATATAACTTGCGTTTTTCGTTTTGAAATATCAGTTATATGCAAATAACCAGGTACAAGGTACATTAATCAAAATATTTTTTTATAGAACAATTACAATACCAATAGTAATAAACAGTAGCGTTTCTAAACACTACTGACAATCGTTTGAAATAAACAGTGAGGTAAGACAGGCTATAAATTCTCAGCCCCATTGATTAATGTATATACACTGTGTCTATAAAGTAACCCCCCCCCCCAACTAATTTTTTGAACGGTCGACGAGGCGCGCGAGAGGGCCCGAGCGTCTCGCCGCGCAGTCGCTGGCGGCGCCCGAGGAGTCTTGTAGGGAGTGCTTCCGGCGACTTGCCAATTTTACCACAATATTTGATGTGCTTTAATGGGAAATTAAATATTATTTTTTAGCCCATGATTAAATTTTCTATCGTTTAAAATGGCGGCTGGGCGCCATTTTGAATTTTTATTTTAAATAGAAAGGGGGGTCGAGTGACACCTCATTTGAAAGGTCTTTTAATTCTGCGTCTGATCCTAGAGTTTCAGAGAAAAATATTCAGCCAGCACCAAATTACAAATGTTTGAAGATAAAGAAGTCTATTTAAAAAAGCTAAGAATTACAGCAAAAAGAAATGAACTTAAGTGTTCAAAATGTTCACAATTCACTTCTTGGCACATAAAAAGTCGGTTATGAAATTCCTGCCTTACATTTTCATAAGTTTCTGGAGTGATATTTCTGCAAACTTCTGTAATGCGTTGCTCCAGTTCTTCAATTGTTTCTGGATTTTTTTATCAAGTAGGTAGTCCACTTTTTCATTTGTTTTTTTGCTGTTTGTTGTCATTTATAAGCTAATCTTAACTACAACTGTCAAGTGTAAATTCGGTTGGCATTTTCACTAAAAAATATCTACGTTATTGTAAATTTAGTTCATTATTTCGTCTAAAAATGCCTGTTTCTGACTTCCTCAACGGACATTTTCCTGGAAAATGGATTGGTAGGCGGGGGCCTGTGGAATGGCCGGCTCAGTCCCCAGATTTAACCCCCTTAGATTTTTTTCTATGGGGATATCTGAAATCAAAAGTGTACAGAACCCGTCCAGAAACAATTGAAGAACTGGACAGAAGTTTGCAGAAATATCACTCCAGAAACTTATGAAAATGTAAGGCAGGAATTTCATAACCGACTTTTTATGTGCCAAGAAGTGAATTGTGAACATTTTGAACACTTAAGTTCATTTCTTTTTGCTGTAATTCTTAGTTTTTTTAAATAGACTTCTTTATCTTCAAACATTTGTAATTTTGTGCTGGCTGAATATTTTTCTTTGAAACTCTAGGATCAGACGCAGAATTAAAAGACCTTTCAAATGAGGTGTCACTCGACCCCCCTTTCTATTTAAAATAAAAATTCAAAATGGCGCCCAGCCGCTATTTTAAATGATAGAAAATTTAATCATGGCTAAAAAATAATATTTAACTTCCCATTAAAGCACACCAAATTTTGTGGTAAAATATCAAGTCGTTCAAAAATTAGTTGGGGGGGGGTTACTTTATAGACACAGTGTATATATATATATCAACCCACTCGATCAGGATAGCTTAAGAAAAAATTAAAAAAAAATAAAACAAATAAATTAAATTTTTAATTATTATACCTCTGCAACAGCAATCGTATTTTAACTATTGTAGATTTATAATTTTGCTACTGATACGTAATTTGGGCGCAGGTGACAATTTTTTAATTTGCCTCCAAAAGAAATTAAATTTAATCTACCACGGTATAGCTCGAGCATGAAGACTTATACGTCATAGTTAGTAGGTTCTTATCGTTCTGTAAAAATGCTACCAAATAGGCAAATACGAAAAATGACCTTAATACACAGCTAAATTCAAGCCGGTTTAAAAGTGAGCAGCACCTCGTTAAAACCTATGAGTGTCGTTCTACAACTCGAATTCAAAATTACACAGGTACAAAATAACAATCTGGTGGTGTCCTCCACAAGAATCCGAAAGCTCAGCAGAATCTCTAGATAGGTAAGTTTATTGAAATACCTTTTATAGCTATCTTTCTTACTGGTCCCACTATCTACGCAGGTAAAGTGTCAATCCAGCAGCAAATCTAGGATTCGTATCAGCTACGTCCCACAGTCAATCTTGGCAAGTTTACCATACCATATTTTCTTTTAAAATAAACACGCTTCAACTTTTACGTATGTTTATTATTCTCAATAGCACAAATTATTTATAATTTTTAAACAAATATAAAAAAATACGTTGATTCACGTAAAACGTTTTACAGCTATTAATGTTTTTAAACTTGTTATTATTCTTTTGATAAACAACACTACCTGGCAACCAACAAAATTTAAAATATCAAACATGCTAAAATTGCGTTAAAATAAACCAAATGACACATGGATCTAAAAATAATTATAATATAAAATTTTGACGTTAAAATAATTAATTTAAAAATGTTTATAATTTAACAGCGCCACTTTCTAAACTGCCCCCGACCACATAGACACTTAAAACACATTCTAAAATTGCCTCCAAAACATCCCAAGGTTCCACACAAATTTAAAATACACCCCTTCAAAAACTTCTCCGATCTTGCTGCATCTTCTTACAAGGTCCAAAATATATTCGAGCTGAGCTATTAATTGGGTTCTAGGTAATCTATATCATGTTCCTGTTCATGTATCTTATCATATAATCTTCTTAATAATAAGATGTTAACAAAAAATCTTTTTGTTCTAGGTTTTCAAAATTAACGAGTTTTCGCAGAGTTTTCAACCCAGACAAGTAGTTAACTAAATTAAGGTCTGCCCTTATTTATTATTCAAAAAGAAAACCGACTTCCATGACCCTTGGGAGATTCGAAACGGGAAGCGTTTGGACTATTACATCCAAAGCTTGGCTCTCTACCACTGAGCCATCCCCGCCCTTATACATATATATATATATATATTTATATATAATAAGATTTCGAATTAAACACTGTTAACTTTTTACAAATAGATTGTATAGATTTTCAATTCCTTATTGAACGTTTGGATTGATACCAGAACGATATGCAGTCTTTAAATGTCCGACTGATAATTATTATTTTATATTACATGCTTAATTTCAGTATTTATAAGAGGACGGCGTGAGAATCCTATTTATAGTGGTTGTAACTTCAAAAGATCTATTTATTCCCATCGTTGAAGATTCCGAAAGGAACTGATATAAATTAATGCGTTTTCGGTGAGGTGTTTATGCTCTCCATGGAGCTTAAGTTTATAACACTGAAAAAATAAATTACGAGTAATAGGCCTCTAACAAATATGGCAAATTACTTCTATAACTCTATTGATGTGGAATTCAAATATCTTGGTAAGCCGACGAGGTGCTATACAATGAAATTCTATTTTTTATTACACAGTAATAGCTCTGAAAAAAATAGCAAAGCAGAGTAGCTAAAAAATAATTAGTTTGTCTCGGTGTATAAGTGAGCTATTAGTTATTGTATTATTACTATTATGAACGTCAAGGGGAAATGTGCGTGAGGTTAGTAAGGAAACACAGATTAGCAATACGATAATACTGTCCTTTTGGAATTATACGTAGGCGTAACTAAACCAACTACCGTTAGGAAGGTAGCTTGAATTGATGGAAACCTCCAAAAAGTTAGTAAGAATATATCAAAGTGTCAGTATAGAAACGGCAACAAAAATGTCTTTGATAAAGGTAATACCACGGTTCCTGGTCATTTGTACGGATATGCCAAACGGTGGATTTGTATTCAAAATCAATCTGCTTGGCAAGGGCTCGAAAAAGGTTGGTGTATGCTAAAGTATTGTATATGGGTCACAAACAACCAACAAAGGAGCAGTTGTCACAGTTAATACTGGTATTTTATACTTGCGTTTCTGTATTGTTTGTTTTATAGAAATATTTATACATATATAATCATTCATGAGTAACGAGGATTGATAATTAATGTTATACCATTTTTACTGAAAAAATAAATGGAAAAACCTTAGCTAGCATGCAATGGCTTTACGATATTTGCTGGTTTATAGAGTATTTTTCTGATTTTTTGTTGAATACCCAAGTTGAGGCATTTCACCGCAAGTTAGAATTTATATAGAATCATTTTTTAACTTGCCTTCAGAGTAATACGGTGCGGATGTATATTTATCCAAAGAAGCATCTTCATTTCCCCAAAGTCAACTAAAATCATAAATCAATCTCGTATAAATACTCCGAAATCGACGCCAGCAAATGCGGTAAATTTTTAATTTGTCAGCTTCTTTCAGGTTGCTTGATTTTCCAGCAAGACGGAGACGGATAAGCTACACGGTGTACAAAATTCTGTTCAGATTATGCACGTTGGTATATAGTGCTAGTAAAAACATAGCTTTAGGTAATGATTAAATCTTTTTGCGGGACCGAAAGAGAAACCAATCCAGGACGTGAGCTGGGAACGTGAAAAGTCGATAGGCGACTGTATATTGATGGGTTATTTCCGTGTCACAACGCACGGACGTGCCGCCGCATGTGGAGAAGGTCGTCTTGTCGCGAAATGCAACAAAAAACTGCCATAAATAACAATATATAATGATGTTGCTCTAGAACGGAGTTCAGGATTTTTAATTATATCCAGAGTTATTAAACCACCACGAGGAAACGTCTAAAACGCACGGATATTCAACAAATTACAGAAATGTTTGATGCCTCTTAGAGCCCCCGAAATTGCGCGTATCCGTTTCAGTAAAATGCCCGTCTCTTTAACCTTAGGTCGTTGCTGGGATTGGGACATTTGTAGACAGACGTCAACTAAGATCTCAAACGAGCCCTGAGAAGTCCGGCGAGGATTTGCAATCAGGCAGGTCGTCGTGATTAAAGTTGCCACTGACATACGTCACTTACAGGAACGAAGGCAGGTCCGTAATTAGGCGTTTGTGAGCTCACGTCGTGTCTCAAAGACAAACTATCATTTCGGAAGTTGCCACTTTCCTACAACTTCCAATCCCAACCCGAGAGTAATATTGAACCTAGTTGATGCCTTAATAGATCTGTAGCGCAGTTTCACTCGGAAAGACTTCGTCGTTTGTTTTCTTAAAGTTAAGTAAGTTCGCGACAGAGTAAGCGTAGGAAAGCATACTTCCATTTTATTAGTAGATGAAATTTTTATTACCATTAAAAGTAGATCTGATAGCCTCTAGGTACTTTAGACGGTATGTAGTTACATTAACTTTTACGGTTATTTTATTTTAACATGTTATATTCACTTTGTAGTTGTGCTAGTTTTACATGGATAAGTTTATTTAGTACATTATTTAATTTTTGATAAGCGGAACGTATGTTATAGACCATGTTTTCGTATTTAGTTATTACTGAATCTGTAAAATAATTTTCACACTCTATGATGACTCGAAAAAGGGTTTATTAGAAAATATAATGTAGAATTTCATTTTTACATTAACATGTCCTCTAAATCTTTCTAACTTGACTAGGCTAGAGAAACATGTAAGTTACAAGATATTTTTCATTTTTTAACATAAACTCAATTAACACTACTCTGGCGATGATATTTCAGTAATTTCAGACTTTTCAAATTACTTCAATTTTCTTAATTCCACCTAAAAATACTCTAGAAATCGAGTAGTTTTGAATTGTCAGGGCTCTAAGATAAATGGCTGATGTCGGAAAAGCCATATTCACAAACAGCGGCAGCTGCAATTCAGGATTTCTACGAGAAGACGTTGTTATGATGCAGTTTACTCACCTTAGCGTAATATTAATTAGTGATTGTCGCTGTTGACTGTAAGTAATAATTTGAAGGAGTTCCTTCAGTATCTCTGACGTTATTATTTTGCTTGCAGATAGTAGAAAACAAAATTTATTTGGGGGTGAAGGCTTCTTGTGTTTCCAATCTATGGTACTCTTTGTTGTCCATCTGTTCAGGAGGGCATTATAGACACTTTGACACGTGAAAACGGCCATGCATCCATTCAACTGTGTCAGAAAAAAACAACAATTTCTGCAGCTATTTCTAGCACTTAACAAGAACTACATCTTTAGCACGAGATTTATTTTCGTTTTTGTGCCATCTGTTGGGTTTTCTTATCTGTGCCTATAATTTAAATGTAAAGTGATAAGGAAGCTTGCAATGTTGTCGTTGAAAGTGTTAGCTACAAGGCTTATGCAGAAATTAAGGGTCGATAGGCTGCAAGTTTCAAATATAAAACTGGAATAAAATTGTTTTTATTCTAGAATCTTAGCAAACTTCTAAACTGTTTCTCTACACTTGTCATATCATGGTACAAGGTTCTATATACCTTTGCCGTAAAAGGTTTCTCCCTGTGACCAAAACGAATTTTACTGTCGTTCTGCTATCCCCGTTGCCGACTAAAGGGTAATGCGTTTGTAAAAAATTCTTAAGATGGAGGAAGAGGTGAGAGTTACTCGGTTCTAATCGGCGATTGCGTGGGAGCTGGTTAAAAAATCCCAAACTGAATTGCTCAATGAGTTGCAGAGTACGAGCCGCCAACTCTTGAGATCAACAATCGTCGCTTTTTGTTCTGAATCGCTTTTCTCAAATGTATTAAGCTCTCATCATACAAGTCTGCATTTGTTGTTGTACTACGTTCTAGGAAATCAACTAAAATACGCCTTTCTTCTCCAAAAAACAGTATCCATAAGCTTCAGGTTCTCCAACATTTGTATGAACTTTCTGGCTTTGAGGGTACTCGCATGCTTTCACTATATTGATTAATGCTCGATTTCAACATTTTAGTAAGAAATTCAGGTTTCGTCATGAGTCACAATGTGATTGAGGTACTCAACGTCATCAGTTTCGTAGTGACACAAGGGAAGTGCAGAGGTCAATCGCATATTTTTGTGAACTTCCGTCCAATATCTTTGGCACCCACCTCCAACAAAGTTTGTGGTACTGTAGCCTGTTTGTTGCAATTTCATACAGTGCCGTGAAATGCGATGAAAATGTCTGTCAATTTTTTCTTGTTTACTTTTTCCATAAAATTATTGTTGACAACTTCGTTCCTCATCGTGCACGTTTGTTCCGTCATCTCTGAAATTCATATATCGGGGCCTGACCTTTAATTAACTCGTGCTACCTCCACCATAAAAGTCGAGTATTTAATGTTAAATTTTGGCAACATTACCGTTTTTGTTATGTAGAAAACAAATAATAGTCCTCAGTTCAACACTTGTCGGGATTTTCAATCACAGTGTTCATTTTAGAGCTTTATTATACATACAACTGAATACAATGACAGAACACCGGTAAAGTGACGTGGCTAGCTCATCAACCACTAAAGTTTCCCCACAATGCACCAAATTGATTGCGCCCCTGATTCGACGGCAATATTTGAATGTCCTTTTGTTCCTGAATAAGCCTTATATATTAAGAAACGGAGCCTAGTAGTACAAGAGTCCTATATAGAAACAGTTCAGATAAAAAACTAAAATACGAATTAATAGACAATCCAGAACAACACTATAAGCATACACAAGGCTTTATATACGAAGCAGCAAAGGAATCCCTAGGGTATTACGAACCAAAATAAAAATAAATACCTGTTGAAATTGCCTTTTATTATTATTAATATATATTACGAACCAGATAACAAAAAACTTAAATCATACTGGTGGGATAAGGAAATAGCTATAGAAATAGCAGAAAATTAAAAATATCAAAAATGTTTTAAGTTCTACATCGGATAATGTTAAAGTAATCTTCAAAGAAGCACAAGCAAGGGTCAGGAGAAGCATACGTCAGAAAAAGAATGAAAGATGGAATAAAAACTGCAAGAAAATTAACACATACTTAGGAGGAAGAAGAAGTACAGAAAGCTGGTCACTAATTAGGAGTTTACGGCAAGATATAATATCCAAAATTACACCACAGGAATGCGCAGACTATTTTAACAAACTGTTGACAGAAAATAGGGAAGATTTTAAGAACCTAGGACATAAAGCTCTAAGTAACAAAAGGACCATTAGATCTCCCCGGAGGATAGAACAGAAAGAGGTAGAAGAAGAATGTGATTCAACGAAAAATGGAAAAGCGCCCTGACTAGCTAACATCCCATCAGAGCTACTCAAATATGTATCTGAAAAATTACGCAAACATCTCACTAATCTATTCCAAGACTGTCATAATTGAAGGCATCATACCTCTCACAGAAAAAGCATTTATTATCGTAATACCAGTTGTACAGTTAACTGTTATTGACATCGTGTTTTGCAAGACTCATTATAAGGCTCATGGCTGATACATGTATCAAAGTAACTAAGATTATTGAATTTTTTATAGTATAGGAACGGATTATATTTTTGCTCCCACTGTAGTACTTATGAGACTACTAAAGTGAATGCCTATAGTCTGCTACCAATCTATTTTGATATATATTGTACGTATTGTCGTTTATAGTGGTCGCAGTTCGCTGTTCAGACGGCCCAGGACAAACACGGTAATGATGTCGAAGATTACATTTAATATTTAATTGCCAGGTCGGTTTAAGATTCCCTTGACGGTTTTGCTAATATTAATTACAGTAGTATTTAAAACAAAACAAACCCTACTGCAGTAAAAATTGAACATGTGAAAATCAACAAGAAATAAATAGCAAAACATTATTTACATAACTAAACGTTCAAAATTGCCTCTATCCACTTCCACACATTTTCTTTTTCGTTTTAAAAACGATCTTCGCACTCAAGGAGCAAGCATCCCAGGTGTAACTGAATACACCCCTTGATTACTATATTTTGTAAATTAGGCTAATCTATTACTCAGGCGTTCGCTATACTATTTTTAGAACTCTACCCTAAAGAAAAAAGTCTAGTTAGACGATGTCGCACCTTATTGGTGCCTATGGCTGCACATATACTCTTCCAGTCCATTTTCCTTGCATTATTTAAGGAATTTCGAATAATCTAATTGTAGTGAGTTTTTGATTTACTGAATTTCTGTTGTACATTGAGTTTTATCACTTTCAACTATCTGGGTAAAATGTGTAGGACAGCCAAGAAACGTTGTTCAGTTAAATTTTCATTGAAGATGTGTATTCCAATAATATTTAGGTTAGGTACCTATTACCGACAACAAACATTTTCTTGTGCGTAATAGTTATGTCTGTTCACTTTACCATTGTTTGAGAGTATTGTCTTAGTTCTAAACAATACACAATTAAAAGAATGATCCACAAGAAGTTGATTTTGAAAGAAATTACAAAACTTTCTCAGGGTCACTTAAGAAGAATTATTTTGATTGCCATGCTATATATGTGTTAGGTTGCGTCAGATATTTTTAAGGAAAGGCAACTTAGTTATTGCTTTATATGTGTATGCGGTTTGAAGACAAACCAATAGAACAAGTGATGAATTTCAATTATTTAGGGGCAGAGATACCAAGTCAACGAAACTTATATTGCGAAGTAAGGAAACAGGCACAAAGAATTTCTGGGTATTTGAGAGACATAACTTGGAAAAACAAATATTTACACAAAGAAAGTAAAGTTAAAATATATAAGACAATTGTCAGACCAATTCTTACCTACGGAGCTGACACAAGAGCAGACACGGCAAGGACAAAGCAATTACTGCATACAACTGAAATGAACACCCTCCAAGCGATCCTCGGGAAAATACGACTGGACAGAGTTAAGCACCAGGTAGTAAGAGAAGATTGCCAAGTAACACATATAACAAAGTTTATAAAGCAGCGATGAAAATGCTGGGACGAACACATTGAAAGAGCAAGTAATAATAGGTTAATTAAAATAACCAGAGATTGGAAACCACAAGGACATCGTAACCCAGGAAGACTACTAAAAAGTTGGGCAGAAAGCTGGTGGACATCAACAGAGTCCACGCCTTAAAGTTGTGTGTGGAGAAAAACAGGCATCTTGCCTACTATAAAAGGAAAAGAAGAAGAAGAAGAAGATATGTGTATATAAAGCCTTTAATGGAAATGCAGTGGGGTGGTCTATATCCGATATATATATATATATATATATTGCCATGTATTTTGTTTTTAATTATATTATTTATAATGTTTTATATTAAAAGTAATTTTGAGTTGGGCGCCAATTTT